>JBBPKW010000883.1:0-10795 GCA_038089475.1 Boletus aff. vermiculosoides | reverse complement strand
TCACCAAAGGCAAATACCACTGAACCAGATGGCATATGACTTGCTGAAATATCCAAGTCAGAAATGCACAACAACAACAATGAACTGTCCTTACCATCCCTAAGCTACGTGATGCTCATATATGACAACATTACACTGTTGAGTGAAGCCACTAAACTGTATGACAGCAGTGCATCGCAGCATATGTCACCAGCCCATGACCATTTTATTGACTTTGAGACCATTCCACCTAAACCAATATGGTCAGCAGATAATCACACATTCAATGTGATTGGAAAAGGGAACCTCCATATTTACTTACCCAACGGTGAATGGAAGTCCTGCATCCTCTTGAAGGATGTCCTATATGCGCTGTCCATGAAGGTCACCCTTGTCTCAATTAGCTGACTTGCCAGTGCAAGCTATGCTGCCTTGTTCTGTGACAAGTCCCTTCAAATCTTCAACTCAAGGAAGTGCCTGCTCAGCAAAATACCACTCAAAAATGGTCTCTATAGAACCTACAACCAATATCCTACCCCATTTGCATGTGTCGCAAAAACTGACGAAATACTCACCATGGAGGAATTGCACACCCAGCTATCTGTTACGATTGATCGCCAACTACATGCTACTCTTTTCTTTTCTTTCTTGTCGCCTTTACTTCTATCTTCGTCAGTTGCCTGGTTCCAATCCTGCCTATGCCTTTCTCTTTTCCGTTCTTTTCTACGCTGACTTAATCTACTCTTTCCACCACATTCTACATCATTCTCTCATCAGTCAGCATACAATTACCAATCCTTCATTCACGTTCCATGAGCTTCTATTTTCCTTTGTTTGCCTCCTTCTTTCACGATGTACTTAAACCCTCGTAGTCTCTCTTGTAAACCCCAAGTTAGACCTACTCGGGCTAATCTCACCTGTTGCCACGACTTTCGGTCCCTAAGTCTCCATCTTACTTTTGAGTAAACGCTTGTCTCATTCCTCTCTGATGACATCTTGGGCATAAGGCCCTTGACCTCGTACATCGATGCCCAAGGCATTGGACCTTGCACCTTCATACTCAAAGACTTACCTCCATCCCTCTTGGGGAACTATCTCGACAGACCTTTGAAACCGAGTCTACGCTCCACCCTACCCGGGTCAATCGTAACAAAAGGTCTAACTTGCACATCATCGAGACTACCGTTGTTGTAGATCTCCACCATTTCCTCCCGAAACCTCCCTGAACGCTGGTGGTGCTCTACCCCAGCCAACGAAGAAGAACCCTCGTCCTCCGACCCTAGCCCTGAATGACAAGAACCCTCGCCCAACTCTAATCCCGACCTAGACCTCCCACTTTTCCAAGAACCCAATGAAACCCTCAAACTCTCCCATGACCTTTCAGCAACCCTTCACCTTTTCCGACCCCCCACCCCTCCTTCCCCTACTCCAACCACCTCCCGCCCACCAGTCTTCCCCCCACCCCCACCACCACCTAGATTACCCCCTCCCCTGCCGCCACCACCGTTCATACCCCCATTCGTACCACCCCCAATGTCGAACAAACCTGTTGAACTCTGCATCGCCACCCCAGAGAAATATGACAGGTCATACGACACCGCCCTCCAACAGCTCCACTCTGTCCAGTTTTACCTCCACGTAAACAAGGACACTTACAAAGATGACAACAAACAAATCACCTTCGCCCTTTCATACATGACCTCTGGCTCAGCCCTCACCTGGGCCACAACCTTTTGCAACAAATGTATCACCAGCAATGTCCTCACCCTCGGAACCTTCACCGACTTCGTAACTGAGTTCAAGAAATCCTTCGAACATTGGGACATCACTGGAAATGCCATCACTTGGCTATTCACCAGGCGAATGACCAAAGCCAGAAATGGAACCTGGACCCCCTCCCTCAACAAGTACATCTCCCAATTCCAGAACTACGCCGCACACACAGGGATTACTGACCCCAACGTCCTTATCAGATACTTTTCCACCGGAATCAACCCCACCCTGATGAGGCAAATCATGGGGATGGACACCGTCCCCTCCACCATCGCTGAGTGGTACACCAAAGCCATTCACTTCCAAATCCAATGGGAACAATCTGAGGAGATCGCCAAGTGAAGCTCCAACCCAACCTACCACCTGTTCTCTGTGCTGAACACCCCGAAACCCAAAGACCCAAATGCGATGGACATAGATGTTAACAAAGTCTCCAAGCTCACCCTGGAAGAAAAGAAACAGTGTATCACCAACAAACTTTGCTTCCACTGCCGGAAACCCGGGCACATGAGTAACGCGTGCCCCCACTTCTCTAAGAAACCCTTCAAGAAAAAGGTCCAACAAGTCGCCGAACCCACGGAGACCATTTCCAAGCTGGAAGAAGTCGAAGAAGACCCCAGTGTGACGAGAATATCATTTGAAAAGATGAATTTTTAGATAGGGAGACCTGATCGATGTGGACCACTCCCTCCTCTACGTGTGCTGTAATTGTACAATCTACGATGAAATCCATGCAAATCCCCGTTCAAATCGTAGTACCCTCACATACCTTGAAAATCATCAACTCCACCGCCCTGGTAGACAGTGGCGCAGACATCTCTTGCATTGACTGGGACTTCATCAAAAAGCACCAGCTCCCCCTCACTCACCTCAAAGAACCCCTGCATGCCCGTAACGCGGACTCCTCCCACAACAAGAATGGAGATATTCGATTCTCCTGCACCCTCTTTGTCACCCTCAACGGGTTGGTCCACCGTGTCATATTCCACATCATGGCCTGTGGACAACAGAACATGATCCTCAGACTTCCCTGGCTGAAAACTGCCAATCCAACTATCGACTGGACCACCCAGACCCTCCTAATTGAGGAGTCCACCGACCAGTCCAAGGACCTCCTCCTCTCTCATGAGGTAGACACCAAATGACACACCTCAAATTACTACAAACCTACACCCCCACCCCCTCGTCACGTCAACATCAACTCGGTCACTAATGACCACCTAGAAACCTTCCTCGAAAAGGAAACAGAAACTCAATTTATCAATCAAGCCCTAGAAAATCAAGCCTTGTTTCGGTACATCCAAGACGGCTGCCGGATTGCCCCCCGAACTTCCCCCATCATCGCTAAACTCACTATTGCCACGGAACTCACTATTGAAGCCGAAAAAGCCAAAGCCAAACCTGTCCTACCCCCCAAATATCAACAATTCGCTTCCGTCTTCTCTAAAGAAGCCACTGACCACATACCTCCCTCTTGACCCTATGATCACGAGATCAACCTTGACGACTCTTTCTTTCCAAAGATCGGGAAGGTCTACCCCCTGTCCACCGACGAACAAAAGGCTACGGAAGCCTTCCTTGCGGAAAACCTTGCTTCTGGAAAGATACGCCCTTCCAAATCCCCCCAAGTGGCCCCCTTCTTCTTTGTGAAAAAGAAAAATGGCAACCTCTGCCCGTGTCAAGACTACCGCTACCTCAACGAACACACTGTCCAGGACGCCTACCCACTACCCCTTGTCTTGGACCTAATGGATAAACTGTGTGGGGCCAATGTCTTCACTAAGTTCGACGTAAGATGGGGATACAACAATGTCTGTATCAAAGAAGGACACCAATGGAAAGCTGCCTTTGTTACCCACAAAGGACTCTTCGAACCCACCATCATGTTCTTCAGACTCACCAACTCCCTGGCAACCTTCCAACGCTTCATGAACAACTCCTTCCATGACATGATCTCTGAAGGATGGCTTGTCATCTACATGGACAACCTCCTTATCTTCTCCCCTGACCCGAAAACCCACGAAGAATGCACCAAACACGTTCTCCAATGCATGATGGAACTAGACCTTCACCTTAAACTCGAAAAATGCATCTTTGCTGCCAAAGAAGTTGACTACCTTGGGATGATTGTCTGACCTGGACAACTCGCTATGGACCCTGTGAAACTCGACAGGATCGCGAAATGGCCTGTCCCAGCCAAAGTAAAAGATGTCAGATCCTTCCCCGGCTTTGCCAACTTCTACCACTGCTTCATTCCGGACTACTCCAATATAGCACGCCCACTCCTCAACCTCACCAAGAAAAGCCAACCCTGGGAATGGACCCCGTCGTGTCAGTCCACCTTCAAAAATCTCAAAACCCTCTTCCTCTCCAAACCCATTCTCCACCTCCCCAACCTCTCCGCCCCTTTTGCCATTGCCACTGACGCCTCCAAATTCGCCTCCGGCGCTATCCTGCTCCAAACCAACCCCAACGGGGACTACCACCCCTGCTCCTACCTCTCCCAATCCTTTGCCCCCACAGAATGAAACTACAACATCTACAACTGTGAATTACTCACCGTCATCCATGCCCTGAAAACCTGGTGACACTACCTCCATGGCTCCCCTTTCCCGGTACAGGTCTTTACCAACCACAAAAACCTCACCTACTTCTGCAAACCACAGGCCCTCAACTGACAACAAGCCTGTTGGCTCGTCGACCTCTCCAACTTTGACCTTAAAATGGTCCATGTCCCCGGGAAGCTCCTTGCTGGACCTGACACCCTATCTCGCCGCCCCGACCTCCTCCCTCGAGATGACTCTGACAACACAGACATCACCCTCCTTCTCCCATCCCTCTTCATACATCTCATTGACTCCGCCCTCCACCACCACATCTCTCTCTCTTCCCAATCTGACCCCCTCGTCACCCAAGCCCTCCAATCTATGGACGAACACATCCCCTCCACCTACTCCTCCCGTCTGTCTGATTGGCAACTTACTGAAGGCATCCTTACCTACCAAGGACGCGTCTACATCCCTGCTGACGAAACCCTACGCCGCTTCATTCTTGCCTGCTGCCATGACCATGAAACCGCCAGACACCCTGGCTACCAAAAAATCCGCCAACTCATTGCCTCTGAGTTCTGGTGGCCAGGCCTTGCCTCCTATGTCCGGAAATACATTGAGGGCTGCGCCACGTGCCAACAACACAAAACCAACACACACCCCACCATACCCCCCCTCTCCCCGATCAGATCTTCTTGCACCCGACCCTTCCAACAAATCTCCTGCGACCTCATTACTGGACTCCCCCTCTCCAACGGCTTCAACACCCTATTGGTTGTGGTTGACCATGGACTTACAAAGGGGATAATCCTCTGCCCTACGAAAGACACCATCACCGCCGAAGGAATCGCTGCCCTCTTTTTCCACAAAGTCTACCTTTGCTTTGGACTTTTCGACAAAGTGATCTCCAACCGGGGACCCCAGTTTGCCTCCGAATTCGCAAAAGAACTCAGAAAACTCCTAAATTATGACCTTGCCCTCTCCACCACCTACCACCCCCAATCTGATGGGGAAACCGAACGAGTCAACCAAGAGATCGAGACCTACCTCCGGATCTTCTGCGGCAATCTCCCTTCCACCTGGGCTGACTCCATCTCCCATGCCGAGTTCACCCATAACCACCGACCCCACTCCATGACTAACCAATCCCCATTCTACCTCATGATGGGTTATGAACCCCGTGCCCTACCAACCATAATTCCCAATACCCCCCTCCCTGCAGTTGAAGAACGCATCAAACGACTGTCTGCATCCCGAGATGGAGCCCTCGCCTGCCATGAACTCGCCCACCAAACCATGGCCACACATACTCAACAATGATTTTCCCCATTCAAGAAAGGCGATAAAGTATGGCTCGAAGCCCAAAACCTTAAAAGATCCATCCCCAACCCCAAATTTGCCCCAAAAAGGGAAGGCCCCTTTACCGTTACCAAGGTACTATCCCCGATCACCTATTGCCTCTGCCTCCCCAAAACCTGGAAGATCCACCCGGTGTTCCACACTTCACTCTTATCACCCTATCACGAAAACCCCATCCATGGACCCAATTTCCCTAAACCACCCCCTGACCTGATCCAAGGAGAAGAAGAATATGAAATTGAACACATTCTATGCCATCACGGTGTAGGAGCCTCTAGCTCTCTACAGTTACATCCCGTCCCTTTCCCTTCGTTCAGACGTCCTCCAAGTGACCTCCATCATGTCCCATGTCCTCTATGTCCAGTCCGAGGTAAGTCGAGCCCTTATTTTTCTATCCGGTACAATATCACCTATCTGGACTACCTATCCCCGGTCCAAGTTAGACCGGATACTACGTATACGGTCCGGTACCCTGTTCAATTCGCCGTCTTGTTACTTCTTTCTTTCTTTAGTAGTTTCTTTTGCTTCTCCCTACCTTCCTTACTTCTATTATGATTAGCTGCTGCCACCTCTAGATCCTTATTGTATGCTTCTCCGGTAACCTAGTTACCAAAGTCTTGGGAATGCCTGGACTATAAAAAGTTTGTACCTAGATCTGAATGATCATCTCGGTTCACTCCTAATTTTCTCGCGAGGGTTCCTCTCATTGTCATCGTCGTCAGTCCTTGTCCTTGATCGACTCCTTTCTTCGTCCTAGTATCTGGTCCTCGTCCTTGACCGGAAAGCCCTTATCGTCATCTATCCAGCCCTCGTCCTAGGTCGGACCGCTCATCGTTTTACTCAGTCCTTTCCGGACTTCGTGTTTCCTCATCGTTGTGTACCCGGGACTATTCCGGATACTCTACTCTCCTGTGGTCAGTCGTAGCCAACCCTTCTCAGCTAACTTCCCTCCTACAGGACCCCTTGGGACGAGTGTTCTCGCCCCTTCTACATTTACCCTTACAAGGTCTTAGACCTTGTTACTTGTTTTACAATGGAATCCCATCCTCCCGCCAATTCCTAATCTGATGGAAAGGTTTTCCCCCAGAAGAAGACTCCTGGGTTCCTGAGTGGAATCTCAAACACACAAAATCCACCCTCCTAGACTATAAAGAACGGCACCCCAAGACCTTCCCCTCCATCGCCTCTCACACCTAAACCAACAACCAAACATGCCCTGCTCCGACCGCCTCTCAGTATCTTCCATCTTGTCTGTCTCCCAATCCCTCCCCACCGTGGAGGACACCTCCATCTCTTCCATTTCCTCTGTTCCCTTTTCCTCTACCGTAGTTGACGACACCTCTTGTGCCGCCACCCCCATATCAGAAGACCCTAACACCGTCTGGCCCCCTCTCATTGAACTCCCCGCCACCTCCAACTCTTCCGTTCCCTGTACCATCCTTGCAGTCGACGTGCCTATGGCCGCCCACTGGATGAGGGAAGACCTCCCCGATGCCGATGCCATCGAGAGGATCACCTCTCGTATCACCGAATCCCGCCTAGCCCAACCCATCTCAGCGCACCTGGACCTCGCCTCCCCCCTATACTCTCTCTACCAGGCGTTCCTTCAGAATGAAAGGCTTCGTTTATTCCACGTCTGTCCCACCATGTCCACAGACCGCGCCCTCCACCCCACCATCCTCGCCAATGTCCACCAACAAGTGCAAGGAGCCCTTGTCGTCACCATGTACCAACTGGGCATGGACAAATTCTTAACCGACCTCAACCGATATTGCGAGGAACAGGCCCTCGCTGTTACGGTTATGGAAGACCCCCCTACTATTTTTCCTTAACCCTACATCCCCAACACTCAACCACACCCTTCTCCCGACAATCCACTCATTGTCGTCCTCATCCCCGACGACACCACCGTCCTCCTGGATCTGCCCAGGATCTTCCCTGGATATTCCCCGGCATGTCCCCTGCACTGCCTTCAGAACATCCCGTCGTCCTTACCTCCGACGACACCGCCTCCCTCCTGGATCTGCCCAGGATCTTCCCTGGATATTCCCCAGCATGTCCCCTGCACTGCCTTCGGAACATCCCGTCGTCCTTACCCCTGACGACACCGCCTCCCTCCTGGATCTGCCCAGGATCTTCCCTGGATATTCCCTGGCATCTCCCTCACACTGCCTTCGGAACATCCCGTCGCCCTCATCCCCGACGACACCGCCCTCCCTCGGATCTTTCCGGGATTCACACCGCCTCACCTCCTTGAGGCAACACCGCCCCTCCCTCGTGTTGAGCCGACTCCTCGTGGTCTCTTCCTTTTCCGGCTTTGTGCTCAGCAGACAGGTACCGGCCTACCTAATCCGGTTATATCCTTACTATACTTAGCATTTCCTTAATTGGCTGCGCACGGACCATTACCTGCCCTAAAGCCCTTACGGCTGGGGTATATAAGTTGGGACTCCGCCCCAACCTTTCTTTCTTCTTAACTTTGATCTACACCATAGAGTGTACCCCTTACTGGTATAACCTGGTGCCTATAGATCTGGTTCCTCGTGATCTCCTCTCGCTTGTCTCTTCCCCGCCCTCTCCTCCTTACTCTTCTTTGAAGAGTCTCTAGTCAACAATGTCGAAGCGTAGGGTTACCCTCCTACTCTTCTCTAGTCCAAGACCTAGGACAGGAAGACCTCCTCGACGCCGACCCCTTCACAGAGACTACCATAGAGGATCCTACTTACCCCCGACGATCCTGGTACTAGGACTTCTCGTCCTAATCCTCTTGTCTATCCTATCTCTAGGAAATACCTTACTCAAGGGAACTAGCCTATAAGAGTGCTGGTTAGTAAGGAAGTACACTTCGTGTACCATTGTTACGCATTAGCGTAACACTCGCCAGGAGAGAGATCCGAGAAGCCACCCAGTATATCCGCACCCCCTCCACATCCTCATCCCCTCTCAACTCCGAAGAAGAACGAATCCTGGAGCAGACAGAAGCCTACTGGACCGGCACTGATGGTGCACTCGCACTCTCCTCCACCCACCCCAGGTATGCCGAAACGTGTCAACAATGTCACTGGCTCGGACACTATCACATTGGATGTCAGAGCTATCAATGCCCGACTTGCCTCATCTGGGCCCCCGGCCACACCCTCGTCTGATGCCCCTTGTGATGAATCCCGGCATCCCCCACCACCTCCTCCTTGTCACAATCTTTCCACAGGTCCTTGTCTTCTTCACAACACAGCGTCCGCTTTGTCCCCCAATCAAGAATGCGCACCACCCAGCTGCGCTGCAACCCCCACTCATGCTCCCCCATTGACCATGGAGACGATACATATGACGACATCACCTGGGGAAACATTACCGGCTCCCCTGGCCCCTCTTCCGCGGACTTATTTTAAGGGAACTCTCAACGGTGTTTTGAGACCTACAACGGGGGTAATGTTACGATTGATTGCCAACTACATGCTACTCTTTTCTTTTCTTTCTTGTCGCCTTTACTTCTATCTTCATCAGTTGCCTGGTTCCAATCCTGCCTATGCCTTTCTCTTTTCCGTTCTTTTCTATGCTGACTTAATCTACTCTTTCCACCGCATTCTACATCATTCTCTCATCAGTCAGCATACAATTACCAATCCTTCGTTCATGTTCCATGAGCTTCTATTTTCCTTTGTTTGCCTCCTTCTTTCACGACGTACTTAAACCCTCGTAGTCTCTCTTGTAAACCCCAAGTTAGACCTACTCGGGCTAATCTCACCTGTTGTCACGACTTTCGGTCCCTAAGTCTCTGTCTTACTTCTGAGTAGACGCTTGTCTCATTCCTCTCTGACGACATCTCGGGCATAAGACCCTTGACCTTGTACATCGACGCCCAAGGCATTGGACCTTGCACCTTCGTACTCAAAGACTTACCTCCGTCCCTCTCAGGGAACTATCTCGACGGACCTTTGAAACCGAGTCTACGCTCCACCCTACCTGGGTTGATCGTAACACTATCCCATATTGGTGCATCCACCATCCATGAAATGCTGGCCAAAGGAATGATTACTGGCATAAAGCTACACCCAGATCACACCTCTATGGGCCAATGCAAAGCATGTGAGTACAGCAAAGTGACTTGGAAACCAATAGGAAAGGATCATGATCCAAAACACCAAAATTATTTCGGCAACGAAATACACACCAATCTGTGGAGACCATCACCAATACAAATGCCATTGAAGAAGACCCACTACTGTTTGTTCACAAACGACCACACATGCTACACCCACCTATACCTCTGAATGGCCAAGTCTGAAACATTCAAAGCATACTGCCAATATGAAGCTTGGGTGAAAAACCAGCTCAACACCAACATTAAGCAGTTAAGGTTGGATTGCGGGGGGGGAGTACCTGAGTGATGAGTTTACTCATCATCTAAAAGTCAAGGATACAGAGTGAAAACTCACCACTCACAACACCCCACAACACAACAGCATCACTGAACACCTAAACTAAACCTTGATTGAACAGGTACATGCAGTCCTGCATGCTAGTGGACTATCTAAAATGCTGTGGGGTGAGGCTATCTCACATATCGTCTGGGTAAAGAACAGGTCAGCGACACGAGCACTCGACAGCAAGACACCATATGAGATGCTGCATAACAAGAAGCTGAACATGGAAAACTTACCTGTGTGGGGAGGACGCTGCTGGGTACACAATGAAAACAGCTCAAAGCTCAACACTCAGGCACATAAGGGCCACTGGGTTGGGTACGACCCCGACAGCAACACCCATCACATTTATTTTGCAGACTGTTGCACCATTTCAGTTGAGCACGACATGGTGTTTCAACACCATGACAATGCCACCACCGGTCCTGTTAGCATCACAAGTGAAGGGGAGAATGAGCCAGCAAACAAAGATTGTCAGCCAATCACTTGAGACATACAGAAAGTGAACATATCTGAAGCCTTGGAAATCCCTCCAGTTCCGAATCCATCACACAATGATCACCTAGGTGCCAACTTCGAAATATTGGCACCCCAAATGAACTGAGACATTTGAGCTGAAACCGAAAGGAATTGCCCTATTTACAGGCACTGCACAATCAGATCAGCACCCATGATGGATGAATGACTGGCCCACCTTTCCCTTGAGGCATC
>JBBPKW010000875.1:0-10853 GCA_038089475.1 Boletus aff. vermiculosoides | reverse complement strand
AGAGGTTGCTACACCGAAGGTCGGTCATGTCTGCTTGCTGGTGAAAGGATCCCACTCATCCTTACATCTTTCTTGCTTTTCAGTGGAGATTGACACGTTTGCAAACAATCGCCTCTCTCTGATTCTCCATAGTGAGAACCCAGTCCGTCACATGATCAGCCTTCACGTCGAGGCGTGTGCAAAGGGTGCCGCTGTGTTATATGAATCCTTGAAAGACTCAAAGACTGCAAACTCTGATCACCCCGATCATGCCCCGACCATGTATGCTAACAACAAGGAGGGTATCACTGGCACGTTCTTCGACTGGATGAGACAGGAGGTGAGGAAATGTTCCATTCATGCAGATTCATTCACCTTCTACCGTGTTTTAGGACGCTCGTAGAGAGGTACGTTGGCGGGTGCTCTGATACCTCCAGTCTAATTCAACAGTATATATAGAGTTACCACCAATCTATGCGAGGACTCAACGGTATCATGGGTTCCCTCGCAGTACTGACCCGTGTGTACTATCAATGTGACTTACAGCACCCACCTAACTATTGACCCAGACTTCCCTTTCGAGAAATTTTCTACTGTCGTCGATGTCGGTGGAGGTATCGGTGCTTTCTCCCTCCCTCTCGCGAAGACACATAAACACGTCAAGATTACCATCCACGATTTGCCAGAAGCACTCGTCCAGGCCCGACGCGTGAGCAGTGTGCATCACAGTCGTTAAGTACAACATTCTAATCTTCTGCTAGGTTTGGGCGAGAGATTGCCCTGAGGCGGTCCAGGAGAACCGCGTCGAGTTCAACGAGCTTAACTTCTTCACCCAGGTTCCTGTCAAGGGCAAAGACATCTACTACGTGAGTCTACGTCCATCGTTATAACGACGGCCTCTCGTGATGACTGACGGGGGTGGGACTCGGGTAGCTCCGCAACATAATTCACGACTGGCCTGATCACGAGTCTGCACTCATCCTTCGCAACCTCCGTCAAGCATTGGGACCCCGCAGCCGTGTTCTCATCCGTGAGTTGAAACCTGTTTAGCATCGCACCGTCGGGCTTATGTGCCAACACAGATGACTACGTTCTTCGTGAACTCAATCGTAAACAATCCCTAGCCGAAGCTGCGTCCTTTGGTGCCGTCGTCGTCAGTATTTCCTTAATGTGGTCCGGATTGACCCAGGTTCTGAGGGATCCCTTCATGTTCACAGGCACCTGAACCACTGCTTCCCAACTTTGGTGTCGGCAACATTCGTATGTACGAACAGGACCTGACAATGTGGATCCTTCACAACGCCAAGGAACGCACACTGCAGAACTCTTTAGAACTTTCGTAAGCCGAATAGTTGGATGACTAGCCTTGCGATGCTCTGACACTGATCCCTCCATAGGACTGCAGCTGGTCTCAAGCTCGAGAAGGTCTGGGACCTCGCAGAAGCGTGCGTCCTGGAGTTCTCGGCTGCGTGAGAGACAGGAAGGCAGCCACAAATATTTCCCGGTTCATCGGAGCCATACGTTAGCTGTGTGTTCATCCACACGTGCTGTTGTGTACAGGAGATTCGTGGGGGAGGCCCCCACGCCAACGATCATGGATTAAATCACAGCATCTCCGGGCATTAAACATTATGTATTCTTATTCAACCTCAAATCTAGCAACGCCATCCCATATATGATCAATGATACATGTGGCATTTTTGAGATCTAGAAGCCCCTTGATGAGAATTACCACAGTGTCTGAACCAGTTTCCACACTTTCATAACGCCAGTTCCGATGCTGTGGTAAGACCATAATAAGTAATTTTCATCTGGGTACCCTTCCGGTTTTCACGTACTTTGCATGTTCGACTTGGTCCATTGGAACCCATCGTGCAAAGTCGGCGGTAGTAGTCTTTCCAACTTCGGAATCCTCGGGTGCCTCTGAACGCTTTCGGGATTTGCCTTTATGCATCGTCTTGGTCTTCCCATCCACCGATGAGCCAGACTTGTGTCGCAGCTTGGGAGGCTCATCCCCACCACCTTTCAATAACACCCATTGGACACGATACGTTTTCCTGATATGTGAAAAAACGTGGACGACGTCTCCCGCGGGTTTGACGTGTACGATTCGCATTGGTTCTTGTGCACTCTCACCATCCTTATCATCGTCACTCTCCTGCTTGAAACGGTTCTGCCGTCTTGAGTGTGAATAAAAACACAAAGGTGGGTCGATGAGCAAGTCCTTGAGAAGACTGTTCGGAATCTCGGCCATTTTAGTTGCGGTCACAGATGGACCCGAGATATTGGGTGCCGTTGGGAACTCGTGTAGTCCTGCGAGAAGTCCTGGGGGGTCGAACGACATCGGTCAGTTTTCAACATACCGCGTTTTACGCACGCGCATCGCGCGTGGGATGGGATACTGACCTCCTTCTGGGCGACGGACGAGTAAGAAGAACCGCTTGCGGTCGTTTTCCGTGCGCCATTCGATCACGTTGGCGGAATCGAGTTCCTCGCGTGCTTTCTTCCGCTCGACTTTCATGGGGTAGATGGTGACTAGACCCGTATTTGAGATGTCTGTTGGGAGTGGTTCACAAAGGGTGCACAGATCCTCGATGTCTGCTTCTTCATGAACTGGGCTCTATCAAGTGACGAGGATATCGTTTGAGACAATGCAAACATACGAATAGAAGGAATCCTCTTACGGAATCTGGCCGTGTCCTTTGGTATGCACGACACCAGGGTCGCAGAGGGCAGTCCCCGCACGCAGGATCTCTGACCTTGCATACCGTACTCCCGAGCTCGATGAGTGCCTGGTTGATATCACACGGACGTGACGAATCCTCTACAAAGGCTTCCGCACCCGCCCACAATATGTCCTGAGTTTGTTTCGCCTTCGGCGGTGCGTACAGCGCCAAAAAGCGTGTAAGTACTCGGATAACATTCCCATCCAGCTACAAGTCCAATCCACCATCCGTTGAAACACGAGGCTTAAAAGTGATTGAAAGACTTACGACGGGAACACATTGGTTGTAAGCGATGGAACAGATTGCACCGGCACTGTAACGACCGATCCCGGGTATCTTTGCTTGCATATCTATGGCATTGTCTGGAAGTCGACCGTCAAGCTCCTTGACCACTTTCTTTGCGCCGTTCAGTAAACGGGCGGCACGGGAGTAATAACCGAGGCCTTTCCAAAGGCTATTGACAGTGTCGATATCCGATGCGGCAAGGTCTTTGATAGTTGGGAATCTGAACAACATCAGGACAAAGGGCATGGTGAAAGAGAAATGCACGCACGCACTTGGCCATCCATTTATTATAGTAGGGTATCACAGTCACTACCTGGGTCTGCTGAAGCATGATCTCTGATACCCAAACCTATGATCGCGTCAATGAGCCTCATGGAATGACGGGTTGTTCTCGGGAACGAACCTCGTACGCACGCTGCGCTCTGCCGTCTTTGTCCAGTGATCCATCGAACTTCTTCCGCCAGGGCATCCCTCGGACCTCGTGTATTTGACCATACCAATCCAACAAGGACTCCCGAATTGGGTCGACGCCCGTGATGACGTGCCAGGATGTTGGATGTGTAGCATGACTGCTCGTGTTTGGTGCCACACCTTGTGCGATGGCGGTGGTCGAAGTGGACGTGCTCGCTCGCATTGACGCGACTTGACGTGTCTGACACGTCTTTTTGCTCCGGGGCTTGGGTGTCTCGAAATACGACCCATCGGACGCTTCTAGGAATTCGCTGTCATCGGTGTCGGTGTCGTTGTGAGTCCGTTTACGTTTGGGCATGTGGGAGAGTGGGGGGAATTTGGCACGAGCAACTCTGGCCAAAGGTCTGGCAAAACGGAATTAATACTGTACGAGCGTTCTCCACTCGGACGAAATACTAATAATGTTGGCAAACCAGAGATGCTGACAAGTGGGGTTGTTCGTGGACACAAGACCTGGCTAGTGGTCACGGTGGCCCCAGTTTGGTGAACCGTAACCGATCTTTCAAAGAAAAAAAAGCGGATCCACCACCAGTGGTTGTGACTCTCGCGCTGGCTCAACGGTTACCCAGGTGAACTTTGCGAGCAAAGGAATATATTGTGAAGAACAGCTTAGCGCGATGAATCACTGGCATGGAGTTGAACAAGACCCATGACGCTACATGCGACCTGCCAGCGGATATCTAGATGATAGATCCGACGTCGACCCTGCCAACTGAGCATCGTACGTGTCATACCATAATTTAGTTGGATTTTTGAACTTTGAAGGCACACGTATGCCTCGTTTCCCCACCCATCACCACTTTTCATTGGCCGATCGCTCTCGATAGGTTCGCAGGGCGTAACGCCCATCTGTTGAACCGGCCCGCCCATATGCCCGAACTCCCGTTACCACAGTTTGCCCAGCCTTGTTCTTTTGGCGCCAGTCTCGAACCCTTCTCGCCTCCCACTTCGTCACGACAGAGTAACCGATGCCAGCGAACAACAACGTTCGAAAATTTATCGATCTCGTTCGCTCAATCTCTGGAAAGTGGGCTAATTGGGACCCTCCCATCCCCGTCGATATAAATTATCCGATCCGTCTCATCGGTGATCATCCGAGTTGACCTCTGCCCCCGTCCCAGGTTGGGGATTATGGGACGCTCGACGAGAATGGCGAGCTCACCGTGGAAGGCAATATCTACGACGATGAATTCCAAAAACATCTCGACGAAAACGATATCAAACTCGATCTCAAGTCCCACCCACCGGAGCTAGGTGGTCCAGAACAGGACTACACCGTAGCTTCCACTGGCGTCAGGAAAGGAGAATTTAATATCAATCAAAATATGTGAGCTTGTCATTAACGAAGATCCATTTGAGTCACACTCAACCTGCTTTCTCTCAGAGATGTTCCTGGAATTGCATCAGCGTTCATCAAAGGAACATGGAAGTTCCGAGACGGGAAACGCGGGGCACTGATCATTGTCCACAAGCCTCGGCAAAAGTTCATTCCAAAGCTCGTCCAGACAAAGATTCTCAAAGCGAAACTCTTAGAAGGCAAGAACGTTGTCATGGACGCCTTCGCATGTTCTGCATATCTATTGTACCTATCGAATAAATGTACGTCTCCGGTTTGTTCCCCAGCATGCCCTCATTCACATGGCTTGCTCGCAGCCGGAGAAACCGTCTCCGTAGCTTTCTGCGGCAGGACTACAGGGATAGATGCAGTGACCAGTGAACTTGAATTTGGATGGTTTACACAGAATGAAAGCGCGCTCCTACGCAGAGCCTTTAATCCCAATGGCGAATACTGCTTTATCCCTCTCTATTCACTTCGCCACAAGGCCAAACGCAGCTCATTCCCCTGGTTGGGGAGAGGAGAAAGCGGGACGGAGTGTTCTGAAGAGCATATGTGAGTAGACCTTGCTCACGCGCTTTTACTGGTGTTTATCGACACCATCCCGCTTTCCAGATGGCAAGATGTCTATCAACCCTGGAAACCACTTGACGAGGATGGCGTAGAGATTGAAGATTAATATCCTTGTTTGCAGGATAATCTTCGCGACGAGCCGTCCAAAGACAGTTCAGAGTGACGGAAAGCTGTCAACTACTATATGCCTGCATCATTTGTTTTCTCAATCGTGTTGCACTTTGTACATTGTATATATGTATGGTCATTAATTCATTGGTGGGGCTCATGGCTGTTCACAGTGAGACACGTGCCCGACACGCGTCTCATCCCGGCCATATTCGTGCAATGGTTGACTCCCCACAAAATCTATACGCAAAAAATCTACGATAACCCTTCGGGTACCCTTTGCGGTTTCCAGAACCAAAGCCTGGCCTCCCTTCAACTTACGGAGACTATGGGCTCCATATCGGAGATGTTGGCTACGTCGACGATCATGGCATATTCCAAGTCCGGTTCAATATATGTCTTTCCTCAGACCACGAACTCCACTGGGCCAGGCGCGAGGAACTTGTGGGCCTTGTTGGACTGGCCGAGTTCAACCCGAACGAAGCCCTTCCTTTTATAAATGCACTCCCTTCCGACCGTGTAATTTGCCATGGTGTCAAAGAGCCTGAGTCGCACGACGATAGTTCGAAGCATACCCGGAGGTAGTTTAGTGTCAATGTATGGAGAGGCGTAACAACGCTAACTTCTGAATCGTTTCCCAAGCGCGCCCCGCAAACTCATGTCATGTTCTACGTCAGGCGCCATCCTTATCCTCCCATCAGGTGCTGTGCTCCAAAATCTCAATGACGACAAGGAGGAAGAATTTCGTAGGTTGGCAGAAAAACGCGCGCTCGACTGGTGTCAATTCCTTCATCGCGAGTCCCTCTACCTCATTACCGGATTCTATAAAACGAGTTCTTGGTATCTTGCCTCGTTCCATGATGCCAGGCCTACCGAACCTATCCTTCTGGGACAGGACGATAAAGGGAGATGCATTTGGAACCACAGATGCGATCACCGAGAGAGTCCCAGGGAAAATCACAATGAAAACCAAACGGTGCTCATATTAGGTTTCAAGATCAAAGTGAGGGGTTGGATAAGCATACTGTAATTGAGAGGCTGGCGCCCCACTCGAGAAGCATCTGGTCTGAATTCGTGTCGCTGACGAGTTCTTTGCTCGCTATCTTGGTTTTCTTCTGGCAGCGGATAGTTTTGAGAGATGTGCTCAACATGTGTGGTGGCGCGCTTGAAGATATGGATGGGGGCGCACGTGTCGACCGTGTACCGGCATTATCACAAGTATGTACCCTCACTAATATGATCGAACGGCCAAAGATTGAGCAACCTCCAGCCTTTTCACCCTTCTGACATCATCAATCGTTACTTACTGGACAAGGTTTGCTCACTGAAGTATCGTACGCTATAGCATACTGAACTTCTAGTTCTAAGAATCCCGATATCCAGGTGGCCATCACTCATGACAGTCAGTGGCTGACCATGCTTGAAAAGGTTCGGTGTACTGCACTGCTTCCATGCACAACTTGACCAAGCCTGCAGAATGAATTGCCTCACGAAGGCATGATGGAAGAAGAGTGCTTTCGGGCATTCTTGGAGGAAAAGTACACGAGTGACTGTAACCCGGACAGCAAGTGTTTCATCCCAATGATTGTTCACAGATTCCTAATGTATCTCAGATGTGGGGTATCTTCGGAGAAACACGTGGGTCTCTTCTTTCGCCAAGGCTTGGAGTGTTAACTAGGTTGCGTCAACAGTGATGAACCCAACAGTGCAGACCCCAGTGGACTGCGCAAGTCAGCGCTCTCTCCCAAGAAATTTTCGCTTCCTGCTCCCTCTGATGACATTCGGCAGATCGTGGTCACAGGTATGTATGCCTTGTGACCTTGAAGAAAAAGTATGACAACCGCCTTGCAGGCATGCGAGTGGAGAACGCTATCACTGGCCTCAGACGCATGCCCGTCGGCTTTTACGTCCTTATCCAGTTCGATGGTACAAAGAGAAGAAGCAAAATCAAGTCAGTTTCGCTCCATGATAGCATCATCGAGTGGGATGATGAGATTATGATGTGAGGAAGCTCTCGCTCCTTTCTACTTGTTGTCGTTCATGATAATTAGGCCCACGGATCCAAAGGTCAAGGTCCGAATCTCCGTCAACGCTTCCTTTGAGTTTGAGCCAACACTCGGAAATGGAGAAACACTCTGCGTACTAGAAATCAGCGTGGGTAGTTTGGCTCAGAATGGCAGCACGTATCGTAAGTACCATGATTTTTGGAGTTCTTGTGGCTCTTGCTCACAGGTAGTGCAGTTCAATCCTCTTCTGCGGGAGGAAAAGACGCTTCTTCCTGTCCTTCACTCCTTCTTACTCTCGAAGAACGGCGTTTTGACTCTTTCGTTGATTGGAGTCAAGGCTACAGCAACGTGAGGGCAGTGGCTATGTTATGTCTCCCTGTTGTTAACAAGACTTTGTTAGCTGGGATCCGAGGACAGGTCATGCGTCGGAGTCGGAGAAGCAACAGACGAAGGGCACAATGCATTTCTCCACTATCGCAGAGATCACGGGATGGTGGAGCTGAAAGCATCTGTAGAACGCTTCAAACGTGCATTGGACCTTTGTCCTTCCAATCATCAATATCGCGCTGCCGCATTGTTTAACCTTGCTGTGGCGGGGTTTATAAACTGTCAGGCTCACGGTACAATCTCCGACCTCGAAGAAGTCATTTCTTCTTTTCGCGAAGTGCTCGTGTTTCGTCCAGCGCCTCACCCAGATCGACCAGGGACACTACTGCAACTCGCTCAAGCTCTCTTGCATCGTTACGGGAGGCTGCGATGTGATGCATCCGTCGCAGACGAAATCGAAGGGCTGGTGACTGAGGTCAAGCAGATTTGCTGCGAGGGACGCTATGAACACCGAGCCGCGAATCTTGTACTTCAAACTCTCAAACGATACAATGCCGAGACGTCAGGACAGTTGGCCGAGATTGACAAGCTGATCTTGGAACTGGATTGGTCTGCTCGAATACCTCCAGATTGGCACTTCGATCGGCCATACCGATTGGTCAACTTCAGTGCTGTGTTGCGCAAACGTTTCGAGATAGTTGGCAACCTTGATGATCTTGAAAAGTCAATTTCAGTCATCGAGGAAGCCGCGCAGCTTATTCCAGATGGCCATTTTGATAAGCCCTGGGCGCTCGTCTCCCTTGGTGATGCACTCTGCGTACGCTTTGCACGACATGGCGATGTCTCCGACCTCGACCACTCAATTTCCATAATCGAGGATGCCGTAAAACTCACTCCAGATGGCCATGTCGAAAAGCCTTGGATGCTTAGTAGGCTTGGTGCTGTGTTTCTTGTACGATTTATCTGTCATGGTCCCTCTGGCCTTGGCAAATCGATATCCATGACTAGAAGCGCCCTACACTTCGCTCCGAAAGCTCGGCTCAATCAGCTGGATAACCTTGCTGGGTATATCGTGACTGCTTCCCTGCGTATTTGTGACTTCGATGACCTTGAGCGAGCAATCTTAAGGCATAGGGATGCTGTGGAGCTTCTTCTTGATGGAAACCCTCATCAACCTGACTGTTTGACCAACCTTGCTAGTTCCCTCTTAACTCGTTTTTGGTGCCTGGGCAACCCAAGTGACCTCGACGAAGCAGTCTCGAAGTTCAAGGATGCTGTGGAGGTCACTCCTGATGGCCACCCTGACAGACCTGGTCACCTGAACAACCTGGCCCTCTCCCTCAGAGCTCGTTTCGAGCGCTTTGGCAAGCTGAGTGACCTGAAGGGAGCAATTTCAACCTACAAAGTTGTTGTCAAACTTACCCATGACGACCACCCTGACAAACCTGGCTATCTGAATAACCTGAAGGATGCGATTTCGAGGTACAAGGATGATGTCGAGCTCACCTTCGACGACTACCCTGACAACCCTGACCGTCTGATCTACGGCATGCGAAAATATAACGGTCCCATTCACTCATCTGGGAAATGGGCTAATTGGGACCCTTCCATCCCCGCCGATGTAAATAATTCTGATCTATCTTCTCGGTGATCATCCGAGTTGACCTCTGACTTCATCTCAGGTTGGGGATTATGGAACAATCGACAGGGATGGCAAGCTTGCTGTGGAAGGCAATATCTATGACGATGAATTTCAGAAACATCTCAATGAAAACGATGTCAAACTTGATCTCAAGTCCCACCCACCAGAGCTAGGTGATCCAGAACAGGACTACATCGTAGCCTCCACCGGCGTCAGGAAAGGAGAATTTGATGTCAATAAATACATGTGAGCCATTAATCATCGACGAGGATCCATATGAGTCATACTCTCAACATACTTTCTCCCAGAGGTGTTCCTGGAATTGTATCAGCATCCATCAAAGGGGCATGGAAGTTCCGAGAAGGGAAACATGGAGCACTGATCATTGTCCACAAGCCTCGGCAAAAGTTCATCCCGAAGCACGTCCAGACGGACATTTTCAAAGTGAAACTCTTAGAAGGCAAGAAAGTTGTCACGGACGCCCTCGCATGTTCTGCATATCTGGTGTATCTATCAAATGGATGTACGTCTCCGGTTTGTTTACCAGCATGCCCTCATTCACATGACCCGCTCGCAGCCGGCGGAACCGTCTCTGTAGCCCTCCGTGGCAGAACTGCAGGGACAGACGCAGTGACCAGCGAACCTGAATTTGGATGGTTTACGCAGAACGAAGGTGGGCTGCTACGTAGGGCATATAACCCCAAGGGCGAATACTGCTTCATCCCTCTCTTTTCACTCCGCTCTAAGGTTAAATATTTCGGTGAGGTGAGGACGAGACATGTTCGGAAGCGCATGTGTGAGTAGATCCTGCTCATGCGCTTTTGTTGGTGTTTATCGACGCCACCCCACTTTCCAGCTGGCAACCTTGGCAAGATGTCTACCGACCCTGGAAAGTTGAAAATACTCAGTGACGAGGATAGCCTGAGCGTAGAGATTAAAGATTGATATCCTTGTTTCCTGGACAATCTCGGCAACGCGCCGTCTAAGGGCAGTTCGGAGCGACGAAACGCTGTCAACTACTATTATATGCATGCATGATTTATTTTTTCGTACTGCATTGTATAGATATACGTGTGTATGGTCATTGGTGGGCCACACGGACGCTAGCTGAATGAGACACGTGCCCGAAATAGTTCTTCTCATCTTGACCGCATTCGCACAATGGTTGACTCCCCACAAAATCTATACGCAAAAAATCTGCAACAATCATTCGGGTACCCTTTGCGGTTTCCAGAACCAAAGCCTGGCCTCCCTGCATCTTACGGAGACTATGGGCTCCACATCGGAGATGTTGGCTACGTCGACGATCATGGCATGTTCCAAGTCCGGTTCAATATATGTCTTTCTTCAGACCACGAGCTCCACCGGGCCAGGCGCGAGGAACTTGTGGGCCTTGTTGG
>JBBPKW010000874.1:0-10855 GCA_038089475.1 Boletus aff. vermiculosoides | reverse complement strand
ATTGTGGGGATAAGTACAAATATACACATTGTACGTACCGCCATGGAATTCAACGGGTGGATATGAGCCCCGAGCACTGAGGAAAAGATAGGGACAGCGAGGAAGTCTTGAAATATAGAAAGGACGGCGGGGGAGACGCTTCAACGGGTCTTCAACCCCAACTGTTGCTCGATATGAGGTGGCGATGGGGCGACCTGATGGACACAAAGTCCAAAAGCGGTCTCTGCGTGACACAAAGTCTGATCATAGGGAAAGTTGAGCAGCACAAAGCCAACTCAGAGGAGATCCTGGGATCCTCGGGGCCTTGAGAGGGGAGTGTTGAGCACACCGGCAGTGGGAGATCCTGGGTGGTGATGGTGGCGATGGGTGAGCGCGCTGTCAGCAGGAAGTGGTGCGGTGCCAGTGATGGTGGTGAAGCGTTGACTGCGGAGTTTGCTCATCGGCCTGACTTTGAAATTGAAAATAGTAGTTCATCCAGTGCTGATCACTAGATCACTAGCATGACCACCCTTGTATATTCCTTCAGAGCCAACATGAGCGACATCGTTTCCATGCCCCAACTCTCTCCTTCTTCTTTAACTTCGTCGGTCCCTTCAGTGAGCTCGTCCTTTTTGCCTAGTCCAAGAGAGGACGATCCAAGTTTACTCATGGAGGGAAACATCAAACTCCCACCTGGCGATACCCCGATAGTCGACCTTCCAAGCAGCAGCCCCCTAGCTGCAAGCCCTCCTGCAAAACAGAGCAAACATCGATTTCACCCATACACCTCTCCAACAGACACTCCTATCTGGGACCTTTGTGTCGCATCCCGTGCATTTGGACTGTCACCCCGGGCTGATACAAGCCTGGAGGACTTACAACGAGTATGTACTACAAGCTGTATACCGATTGATGACTGACGTTGGTGACTCAGGGCAAGGCCTACTTTATGAGTGCCCTCTCTGGCATGCCTCACCATGTCTTGAAGAATGCCTACGAGTACAAACTAGCAGACTGTGAGTGCTTCACGTACCACGTAGCCCTTATCATGGTGGAGATCAACTCCTCCAAACGACGCCAAAACTTTCTCGCATCTATCCTCAAGTGTCACGAATGGGATGCTGCGGCGAATGAAGAACAAATAACAATCTTGAAAGGTTTGCTCGGCGTGAAGCACATCACCGCCGACAACACAATGAGGGGCGAAGAGTTACAGAGGGTCAACCGGGAAGATGCTCTGGTGGAGCTAGGGACAGTGGACGAGGAGGTGAATTATCTCCACAAGGCTTTCCAGCTGCGGGGCAAAGGCTGGAATGTCCAGCCCTTATCTGTCAAAGATGGCGAATCAACTGATAGCGATCGATAATGGTGATAACGTGTCCTTCCCATCTCCATGATTATGTCTGAGTCAATGTACTATTACGTACCGTGCCAGGATTATATTGTATGCTTTTGAGTCGGTCTGATCCTCAATAATCCTCCATTGTGACCATTCAAACATTTACAACCCATCTGAGCATGCCTAGTCATTGTGTCAGGCTTGTCATTTAAATGTTTTCTTTTTGCCGTGCTAACAAAATAACAGAACAACGAAATGCCCGATGAACGGGGCACAGGTTTACATAGTGAGGAGTGGTCTTATCAACCCCATCGGTTTGCGCCATACCCCCTTCCTCAGCAGCCGGTACATAGCGAAGCAGCTATCGAGCACAGTCAACAAGTCTTCGATCGCATCTGGCCTGCTGTTTTACACAGTCACTCACTTGCACAAGCCCCTCCTGGGTCTGTTTCTGTTCCAGCTCATCATGCCTCCATATCATTCGTGCCCGCACTAATCCCCCCCCAATTTCCCACTCCCACCGGACCTGCCCTCATTAATCCTACACCCACAGCCTCCAGATCATTCACGCCTGTCCTTAATCCTACACCTGCAGCCTCCAAATCATTCACACCCGCACTAATCCCCTCCCAATTTCCCGGTTCTGCCAGACCTGCCCCCATTAATCCTACACCCACATTCACATCGGCACCTGCACCTGCACCTGCACCTGCACCCACACCTGCACCCGCACCCGCACCCGGGAATGTTCTTGCCCGGGCAAAACACGAAATAGTGCGACTTATGGTGGTCAAATGTGCGGTACCGAATAAAGCAGACCGAAAAAGTATGATGACATGTACCATATCATCTGCAACTCATTCAACCACGGGTAACGCGGTTGCTGAACCTCCAAAAGGAATCGAGCGCGAGATGCGGAAGACAATGTGCGAAGTACGGCGTATGTTCAAAACTTACGCCCTGTACCATTTGCACGGAGAGTTTGGTCTTCGCTCTGCTCAATGCCAACCTCAGAATATCAGCACTCACTGAGCAGATAGAGTGAGAGAGCTGTTGAGAACTTACGAATTTCTTCGAGAGCACCCTTCCAACCCCTATTTTTCCTCTCCGTTCTTTGAGAACTTCGTCTTAGATGCACTGACACTCTTTCCCATTTGGTTGAGTCCTTTTGTGGAATCCACGCACCTCGACAACATCTTCTGTCTTGCGGGTGCAGCTATTATAGCTGCCCTGCATGATTTTGATGAAGGGTTTTACCAGCCACGTAACCTGGATGGGGAGATCTGGCGAGGCTACTATAAGGAAGTTATGGTGAAAGTGAGAGACATGCGGGCTGACCTGAGTATGGGCCTGTGGCTGCAGGGGTTCCAGAGCCAGCTGTTGGCTCGCGCAAAAGCAACATAGGTAGTTGATGACTGAATTGTGGATTATAGTAGTACTGTACGAAAGTGATCGAGAGAAAGAATACGTATGTGGGTGGTGCAACGACAGAGCAGTAGAACAGGAATGATGGAAACCCTTCCAAGGGCCTTCAACCCCAGTGTCGCTCAGTGCGAGGTGGCGACGGGGCGGCCCTATAGACACAAAGTCCAAAAGGGTACTCTGTGTGACACAAAGTCAGACCACAGAGTGAATTGAGTGGCACAGAGCCAACTTGGCGAGGGAGAGGGATCCATGGAGTGGGGAGGCACGTCCGGCGTCGGCATGAGGTCTTGAGCGAGGGCCTGGGGCGAAACGATCTTCGTCCGAAGGCTGAGGTTGAGCGGAAGGAGGCCCGAGGTGTAAGTTACTTACTAGCGAGAGTTGTGGCAAGACGAAACTCTGGCGCGTGATGTGACCACATCCCACTTGCCTGCTTAAGGTAATGGCACGTGACTCTTGTCATCGCTACTGGGCCATCACTCCCAAGCCTACCAAGTTCTGTGACGCGCTCACCATCACCACCACCACCACCCAAGATCTCCCGTCGGCGCTCAACTCCCCCTTCAAGGCTCTGAGGATCCTTGGACTCCCCGAGTTGGCTTTGTGCCCCTCAACCTGTCTCTGCGGTTAGACTCTGTGTCGCGCAGAAACTGCTTTTGGACTTTGTGTCCATTGGGTCGCCCCGTCGTCACCTCGTATTGAGCGACAGTGGGGTTGAAGACTCATTGAAGCATTCCCCCGCTGCCGATTGCTCGCCACGCTCAATCGTTTCTCTGCCCAGTCGACCCTCTCGAACGTGCTGCTTTCACTGCATGTTCACATCCTTGGGAACGTATCACATTTTGCCTATAATTTGTCTGTCTCTCTTACTTCTCATTATAATTTGTGTGTACTGTTTACTACTGATGGCCTCTGTCTTCAGGTGTCACCTGGATTGTTCTCGCTCGTTCACATCTCAAAGGGGTTTGACACAGCATTAATCTACATGCCGCATCTATGGCCCAGCGCAAGCTGGGCGAATTGTACGAGCAAGCACGACCTTTCTCTTGACTGAGGAGCCTCCAAACAAGCGGGTCAGATTGGGCGCCGATGAGTTACAGGTGCGTGTGGTCAATTCATCACCGGTTTACCACTCACTAACTTGGATTCCAGGGTGTTGAACAACAGAGTTCTTTGGGGTGCTCCTGTGTCGGCACTTCAGCTTCGGGCAGCAAGGTGAGTCCATGCTCTTTGCTGAATTATCAGACTGCTCAATCCATTTCTTCCAGGGTCCTTCGAGTCAATCTCTGCATTCCAATATCCAAGAGGCATTGGCTTCTTTGCAGCCGATTCCCGATCCCCTCGCTACAACATCTACGCAACCCACCTCCGACGCCCCCATCATTGCTAACCCTGAGCAGCCCCTTCCTCCACGTAATCGACAACTGCCTGCCAGGTATCGGGACCTGTTGCCTGAGCCTCCATTGCCTGTGATCAACCCACAGCCTACCTCCTCTTCCAGTTCCGTCATACCACGTGTCTTTCTGCACGTATTCGATTCCTTTCGGACTCAGTTTAACAAGTTCAGTATCATGTGTGCATATCGCCATCGCCCATTGCACGATCCGGACTCATTCCTCAGTGTGGATGAGTTGTCTCAATCCCATGAGCCGATTGTCCCTAACCCGGCAGAGGGCAAGTGTGGCGACTACTCTCCGCCGTGGCCATGGCCAAACATGTCTATCTGGCATCTCATGACATGGAAGGAGACAGGTAGCACTCTTAAGTCAAACTCGGAAGTGACACGGCTGGTGCATGACATTCTTCAAGCTCCGGACTTCGACATTCAAGACTTGTCATCGTTTGATGCCTCCAGGCACACATCCCAGTTGGACGCCGCCCAGAGGGAGATCCCTCCCGAAGATGTATTCGGGATTGACAGGTGGAAACGTACCACGGTCGAAATCTCAGTACCTACAAGGGAAAAAAAGAAGGAGGGTAATGGGCGGACATTCTCGGTGGATGGTCTTCAGTACAGACCGATCCTCGATGTCGTACGAGCAGTGTTCGCAGAGTCGTCATCCAAGAGTTTCCACCTCATGCCTTTCAAGAAGATCTGGAAATCGCCTGTCACTGGTCACGAGCAGCATGTCTATGACAAACTGTATGTTTCAGATGCCTGGAACCAAGCCCAAGATGATATAATGAAGCAGAGAAGAGACGATGGCTGCAAATTAGAAAGGGTCATCGCTGGCCTCATGTTCTGGTCCGATTCAACTCGACTTGCACAATTTGGGCATGCATCAGCTTGGCCGGTTTATCTTTTCTTTGGTAACCTCTCCAAATACGCTCGTGCCAACCCACAGTCAGGGTGTTGTCATCTGATCGCGTTCATCCCTTCAGTAAGTTTTTTGGATTTTTCTTTTCCTGGTCGTGCACTGAAGGTCTCATCTTATTGCCCAGCTGCCAGAGTCAATCAAGAAATTCCTGTTGTCGATCTCCCCCAAGAAACACAACCACGATTTGTTGACTCATTGCAAACGAGAAGTCATTCATGCTGTTTGGAAAATATTACTCGATGACACTTTCATTAAGGCTTACAAAAACGGTATCGTCGTGAAATGCTTCAATGGGATCACCAGGAGAGTATACCCCAGGATATTTACTTACTCAGCCGACTATCCAGAAAAGTGAGTCCCTCTGGCATGCATGTTGATCGGGTACTGAACAGTTTGAAGAGTCATACTTGCTACCATTCAGGACAAAGGCCATTGCCCTTGTCCTTGCTGTCTGATCCCCAAAGCAATGTTTCATCGCACAGGACTCGTCAGAGATCTGGCCGCAAGATTGTCTCATGCTAGAACATACTTAATAGACAAGATCAGACTTGCCCGACGAGCAATCTACGTATTTGGCAGGCCTTTGAAGGGTTCAGTTGTAGAAGCCATTCTCAAAGACGAATCGCTGGTTCCAACACAGGTGAGAATTCCCTTTGTTGTCTGGTGTTCCTCTCCCAGCAACCTCACCATGCCCGATAGAAGTCTTTTTGTGAACGACTATTGCCATTGGGCTTCAAGCTCTTCCCGAATCTGGTGGTAGATTTGCTGCATGAATTCGAGCTCGGTGTGCTCAAGTCTGTACTGAAACACCTGCTCCGAATAGTCTATGCCGTTGATCCTCGTGAAATAAACATACTCAATGAACGGTGAGCACGACAACCCAACAACCCTTTAGTAACCTGTATCTGACCATGTCTTGATAGATTCACACAAATATCACCGTTTGGTCTGAGCACCATCCGCCGTTTCCCTCCAGATGTCGCAGACACGAGCCAGCAACCTGCACAGTTTTTTGAGCAGGTTCTCCAGGTACAGTGTTTCCAGCAATTCCACGTCAGCTAGCAATGCTCAACAGGTCCCACTGCAGTGTTCCATCCCTGTGTTTGAAGGTCTCATCCCTCCTGCCCACAATTCGAGCGTCCAACGGCTTCTGTTTCGACTCGCCGAATGGCACGCATTGGCGAAACTTCGCGTTCACACAGATGACTCCCTTGCTCTCCTTCAGCAGTCATTACGGCGCCTCAGCGATCAACTGCGCCATTTTCAACGAGACACCTGTGGCGCATTCGATACTCGAGAACTACCTGGTGAAGCTGCGCAAAGGCAGAGGAGGGAAATGGCCGAGGTCAACACTGGTCGTCGAAAGAAAGAACCACAGTCGGCCCCGATGCCAAAGAAGTTGAATCTCAACACATACAAGTTTCACGCCCTTGGAGACTATGTTGGAATGATCAAGTCATTCAGCATGACGGACTCGTTCACCACCCAAGTTGTGAGTCTATCTCTGGATTATTTTCACTCCACTGATGCAAGTATTTCGATAGGGCGAGCTGGCGCACCGCCTGATCAAGAAGATGTACGGTCTCTCAAACAAGAAAGAAGTCGAGGTCCAATTCGCAAGACAAGAGCGTCGTCACACTCTCCTTAGACGACAACAAGAGCAGGACCAATTGGTCAATGCAGATCTGCAAGGAATTGATGCGTCGCCGATGTTGCATCACTCAATGGCAAGCCAGGCACGAAAGGACAATGTATTCAGTCTCCCGGTGTTCCTCGCCAACCACGTCCATGACCCCACTATCCAGGTGAACACCAATTTATGTGTATGGCAGGCACATACCGACACGTCTCCTTGCCAAACTTTATGTCAGACCTAAAGGACCACCTGTTGTCAAGACTACTCAACCTAGATTTTGATGGTGACGAGTGGTCATTCACCCCAGATCAACGAAATGAATTGCGACTCTTGAACCTCGATCGTGTCGTGGAATCCAAAACCCTTCGAATCAATTATACCACCTACGACATTCGCAGGGAGCATGATTGCCTACGATCCAACCGCCCTTCCTTCCTCATGACATTGTCAAGGGAAGAAACATCCAACCGTCACCCCTTTTGGTACTGTCAACTACTCAAAGCATTCAATATTGAGGTCCACTTCTGTCCTGGTGGTGTCAGCCATTCGAAAGAGACACTGGATGTCCTCTGGGTCCGTTGGCTAGGGATTGATCCTGACCATAAGTGGGGATTCAGGCAATGCAAACTTCCAAAGGTCGGTTTTGTGCCCGAAGACGGAGATAGCCCTCCATTTGGATTTCTGGATCCATCTCTGGTGATTCACGGGTGTCACCTCATTCCAGTGTTTGTGGACGGGCGTACCAATCAACTCTTACGAAGGGGCCCGTCAGTTGCCAGACTGGCTGGTGAAATGGACGATTGGGCAGGGTACTACATGAACATGTATGTTTTATTGCATTCATCACAAGTAACCTAGTATACACTAATGGATACAGTTTTGCCGACCGAGATGTGTTCGCACGCTATGCTGTGATTGGTGTTGGTCATGATGCTGTGCTATTAGAAAGACATGCACATGGGTTGATTGATGACGACTTACCCAATGACGACGACAAAGACAACCTCGGTGACATCGAAGATCTGGGATCGAGTCGCATGTCTTGGAACGATAGGGATGTTGATGAAGAGGATGTTGATGAGCAAGATGAGCAAGATGAGGAGGATGAGGACGAGGACGGGGTTGATGAATGCAGGGACAGTACTGGGGATGAGGCCTCCCATGACAGTGACTTCGATGCTTATTTCTAGTACAATTCTTTGATCGTCCTACTATCTGACACTGAGCTAAAATTCAAGTTTCAGGCTTGCCCCTATGATGAGATACATTGCCTAGGTACTCCCGAAATCATGACGACGCATTGCAAGAACATATAGTTGCGACGATAAGCCACGTATTAATAAATCTGATGCGCGTTGCTCAGGAGAATAAGCATTGATCAACGCGGGGATGAGCCTGGGTTGGCCGCGCGGATACGAGGGCGGTCGAAGGGTGCCTTCAATGGAGTCGGAGCACATGCACTGTGGAAGGAACGCTGACTTAGTTTATTTGTGGTTGTTTGTTTCACACTGATCGTCCCACGGTTACCATTCCGGGAAACAATGGTCGTGGGCGAGTTGATATATTGTCACCCTGATCTTCCCACATCCCCCAGGCCACATTGACGCCACTTCTTACTCAAAACCCAAGCCCAGTCCTCGCCCTCCCTGACCCTCACCACTGTCGCCCCTCATCAAGACGTCGTGTTGTTTATCCCTTGAGTCGGATTTGTACCACTCAACCTCTCTCTGCAATCAGACTTTGTGTCGCGCAGAGAATGCTTTGGACTTCGTGTCCATCGAGTCGCCCCGACGCCGCCTTGCATCGTGCGTCAGTGGGGTTGAAGACACGTTGAAGCATATTCCTCCCCCCTTCGATTTTTATCCATGCACTTCCAAGAGATCACTCGGGTTTACAAGGAAGTATGTATGCATGTTCATGTAACATACCAGTACTAATCACAATCCCATGGTAAGCTTCGATAGTCACATTGATCATGGCCACTGCTGTGTCCAGATATGCCCCTCAAACCCACGTTGACGATGGTGAGTCTTGTCGGGCTGTCTTTGTGGTACTGAGCTCACATGGCACTGTAAGCCACCTTCAACTGCTTCGATGCCAAATCCATCGCTTGCAACAGCGGCGGAACGATCGTTTGCACCTCGCCAAACATGTCCTTCGTTCCCGAGCCCCACAATGACGACGAGGAACTGCGTGCTCGAGCGGATGGGCGCTTTGGACCCATCAACTGTTTCCAGTGGCCTCAACTCTATTGCAAGGAATATGAATACGCTGTCTGCATACGCCGAAGTGACCGTCACCCTTCCCCTGACCCCCTCTCCTGGGCATGGTATCGCCCTTCCCGAGAAGATTTTGAGCCCCTCCCCCACGCTGCCTTCCTTGTTGGCCAACTGAAGCAGGACAAAGCCTTGGGTGTCGCCTTGTTGCGCCAGATCGCCACCGCACGCTATGACGAGTGGAAAAAAACACGCGGGGACAAGAAGGACATCGCCAGTTGGCTTCTCAAGGCTCTGGACTACAATCTCATGGTCCTTCTCAACCATCCTCTGACCTTCCGTGACGTCGTCGCATTCATGGCTCAAGCCCAACGATATTTCTTAGACATCATGGCATTCCTCAACTACGTCCTTTATGTCCTCCCTCACATCGCCCACCCACCCACCACCCCTCCCCTTCTCCGCTCTGAATGGATGGGTTGTTTTACCACAGACGGCAAAATTTGCGATGAGCTGTTCCATGCGGGTGTGCTGGTATGGCTGATTCGCCATAACTACACCATCACTGCGCGGACCATCATCAAGAAGCCGGTGAGGTTTACGTTTCCCGACGACATCGATCATGCCATGTACTCCGAAGGCGGCAAATCCACCCGTCCTTTCAATTGTCTTTACCGGGGTCCTGGTGGCTTACTTCGTCATATCCATACCCGCCGCCATTACACAGGTATGGTCGAACCCAGCAATCCTGTCCCTCAAGCTTCCTCCTCCCAGACGCAAGCTTCTAGTCACATGGGCAGAATGCTTACACAAGCGCAGACAAGGAGAGCAGAGCAAAAGGAGCGCGCTCGCCCCAAGCCAAGTAAGTGGTCTCTGATATAATATTAGTCAGGTGAGGACTAACATACTGTGGAGGAAATAATGCCGGTGGCCGAGACAAGTGGGAAGAGATGCGCATGCCTGAGATGCCAGTGCCTCTCCCTGTTTGGGAGAACGCCATGAAGTGCATGGACAAAGACCCATCCAGGGTGAAGAAGTATATGGTCGACCAGGGATATCGTGTCCCAGAACCAGCTATCCTCGTCTCAGGTCAGACCCCCGAGCGCCGTCAGCTTTTCATGACGAATTGGCTGGCAATTCGCCCACTCTGGATCAGTCGGCTCGACCATGACCCCCCCACATCATTCCCTGCCCCTCAGCTGTGGAGGGAGATTCTCCACAGAGCGCCGTCCCAGGAAGAGCTTGATGCTGCACCCGAAAGCAGCATGGGCAACAAAACGGCTAAGGGTCACAAGCTGGCCATGCTGGGGATTTTCGGTGACACTGCGGCAACCATGGTACAAGGCTCCTCTTTTGCCCCTACCGAAACTGTAGAATGGCGCTGCAAGTACATTTCGATCACCTCGCTCACCAACCCTCCTCCCCGCCTCATCAGAGCAATCTTATGGGAGATCTACGAGACCAGCTGGCGCTACGAGCTGTGCGCCCTTGACCAAGTCCTCAATCCTCGATTGTGGGCAGAACATTGTATGGAGCATCTTAGCTTTATGCGTGTTCTTTTTCCTGGTAGTTCGGGTCTGGTGCTGTGGTCTGAGCCTTTGCCGTCCCAGAGTGGTGATCTCGGACTGACGGACTCATTCAGCGACAATGTTGCCATCCTCCGCAGTTTTTGTATGCTCCTCTCCACCTGGCTGGGCACCCACCCCTCGTTTTCGTACGTTCCTGCTTTCAATGAACAATCCAAGCAAGCGCAGGCCTACGAGATCATGTCCCGGGCTTGCACATTTTATGTACAGACATTCTTTGACTATTTCGGCCGTCCCCCTCTCGTCCCCCATCATTTTCCCTTCGAGTACCATGAATAGCATCACGTGGTATGACTTTCCTCCCTGTCCCCCATCTCCACTTCTCCCCTCTTCTGTATTTCCCCCCAAGTTTGAAGTGA
>JBBPKW010000872.1:0-10867 GCA_038089475.1 Boletus aff. vermiculosoides | reverse complement strand
CACGACAAGATCTCAATCGCCGCCAAGCGCGCTGGGCAATGTACCTCTCCAGATTCAACATGACTTGGCACTATAAGCCAGGGTCTACGATGGGCAAAGCAGATGCGCTATCGAGACGTGAAGAACACATGGAAGGTATAGAGGATGATAACAAAGGAGTAACAGTTATTTCCCCGGACAAGATCAGATCTAGCATCTTGATTACGGATGATGGGTCTATCTTACGACAAAAAATATTTAACGCAACGTGCCTGCTCAGCGAAGCGGACGTACAAAGGCTTGCCAAGAAGGGTATTGCCGAGGAAAGAGACGGATGTCTCTATGATAACTTAGGGCGCATCTACGTGCCAGATTCGAACATTCTCAGGATGGAGATCCTTGAGAAACATCACGACACACCGCTAGCCGGTCACCCGGGTTATGAGAAGACCCTAGCACTTCTCCAAAGACATTATTATTGGCCAGGAATGGCTACATTTACGAAAGACTATGTATCGCGCTGCGAGACATGCGCAAGATTCAAAGGATCGAACCAGGCCCCAGCTGGCCTATTACAACCCCTTCCTATTCCGAATACCCCGTGGGAACACATTACAGCCGACTTCATCACCGGACTCCCCGACTCCCACGGATATAACACTATTCTAACGGTAGTAGACCGTTTATCTAAAGAAGTGGAATTGATTCCCACAAAAGACACATGCTCGGCTCTGGACACAGCCAAACTCTTTATGAACAACGTTTGGAAGCATCATGGACTTCCACGTTCTATTACCTCAGACCGCGGGCCACAGTTCGCCTCGCAAGTTATGAAACACCTCAACAACTCCCTTGGTATTGATACCAAGCTTTCCACTTCTTTCCATCCACAGATGGACGGACAATCAGAGATTGTAAACAAGGAAGTTGGAAAATTCTTACGCATCTTCTGCTTTGACAAGCAGGAATTATGGAGCGATTGGCTTGCCATCGCACAATTCTCTATAAACTTGAAAAGGCATACGTCGACAAAGAAGTCACCGTTTGATGTAACTCGGTCTTATGAACCTCGCATGGGAATAGAACCCATAGCATCAGATAATGTCCCTGCAGCTCAGCAGTTTGCCAAGGACATGAAGGTTACATTAGACGAGGCCAAGAAAAACATGCTGCAAGCTCAGCAAAACATGAAACATTATGCAGACCAGAAGCGCTCGGACGCTCCCACCTATGCTGTCGGCCAACTAGTTTGGTTATCAACCGACAATTTAAGATTAACCCGCGCTTCTAAGAAGCTCTCTGAACGATGGCTAGGCCCGTTCAAAATTATGTCACTCAAAGGAGGAAATGCCGTAGAACTGCATCTCCCCAAATCTATGCAGATTCACCCAGTCGTGAACGTCTCACGGATTAAACCGTACAAGGACCGTATGGAGGGACAGCCCTCGCATCGGCCGGGACCAGTCAACGTCTCAGAAGACCGCGACAACGAATGGGAAATCGATTACCTATGCGATTCCCGCCTCAAAGGAGGCAAATTAGAATACTTAGTCCACTGGAGGGGCTATTCAGAAACAGATCGGACTTGGGAACCGAAGTCGAATCTTGTCAATGCCAACGAAGTATTGAAAGAGTTCCACTCAACCCACCCGTCAGCGCCAAGAGCGTTGTCGATCCCACCCGATCAATTTATGCTACTCTTTGAAAAGCGGCCGGAGCCATTAACTGAGCTCACGAAAAAGAACACACCCTATAATCGTCTAGAAGCCGATTCATAGAGAGGGGATAGTGTTACGGTCGTAACTATGCTCATCTTCTTCGCATATTCTTTTTCGTTATCTTATCTTATCAGATCACGTGATTAGGTCACGTGTGCTTTACCAGACACCAGTTTTACTTTATTCTTCTTCAAGAGCACAGGACTCTGCGCTAGAGACGCTTTACTTCTTTTCCTTTTCTCTTCCCCGATTGGATCTGAGATCTAATCCCGATATGGTTATATTATTCCCACGGTAATCACCGTTTATGATTCTCTTCCATTCTGCCACACTGCGTGTGCACCTCATGCCTTTAATTACTGCTTGCTTCCATTTTACATGCATATGCCTCACGTATTTAATTTCCGTTCACCCTATGCCCTACATCGGTAGATTCTACCACAACATGTATACACTTAGAATGAATATATAAACCGAACGGGCTACGGCTGGAAACTCCAGTCTAGTCTCTTCGGATCTTACCATCCAAGCAGGACTCAGGAGACCTTCGGGCTCACTTCGCTTTCTTCACTTCCATTCCTCCATTCCAGTAGATTTAGGTGTTACCTGAAGCATTAGTTGCTTGGGTGATTTCAGATCGGTATAAGACCGAGCAAATCTTAATTGCAGCTTCCGCGCTGCGCATATGGTCGTTCACCGTACAAATACGAATAATGTTGCTGTCGTCCCATAGTGCACCAGGGACTCTCCGTTTGAACCTCCGGAGGCTAAATTGAGGAACCCCGCTATTCAGCTGCAAGAGCGCTGTTCACAGCTACGTGTTGTAGTGCTGCCATTGGACACCTGTCCTGTTGCCGACCTTGACGAAGAAGCCCTCAAGCTTCTAGCTTTCTTTACATCCACTTTCCACCGCATTCAAACCTGATTCTGCCAAGGTGTCTACCCGACGTGTAAGCAGAAGCTCGGTTATTGCGAGCCAATCCTCCCCTGCTCCCTTCGAGGCCTCCACCTCTTCATTTGTCCCTCTCCGAGAAGACACACCTGATCCCAGCGAGTACATCTCTCTCGACCAACTCCTCCGAGAAGTCAGAGCGAGAAATGAGCGGATCGCTGCTATAAACCCCAACACCCCATATTCCGTCCTCCCCATCACCGACGATGAAATCGAGGCCTTGAAAACCAAAAGATATCAGGCTCTCCTCACCAGACGAGGCACAAACTTCGTTGACAGTTACTGTTACGGTTATGGAAGACCCCCTACCATTTTTCCTCAACCCTACACCCCCAACGCTCAACCACACCCTTCTATCCACTCTTCCCTGGATATTCCCCGGCATGTCCCTTGCACTGCCTTCAGAACATCCCATCGTCATCCCTGACGACACTGCCCCTTTCCTGGATCTGCCCAGGATCTTCCCTGGATATTCCCCGGCATAACCCCTGAACTGCCTTCGGAACATCCCGTCGTCCTTATCCCCGACGACACCGCCCTCCCCCCTCGGACCTTTCCGGGATCCACACCGCCTCACCTCTTTGAGGTAACACCGCCCCTCCCTTGTGTTGAGCCGACACCTCGCTCTCCACACCCGACCGATCACGTGCCATCACGTCGCGATGCGACACGATGATTCCCACGACGCGTCTACACATCCTATACCTCCCACGAGACGCAGTCCCCTTCCTTTTCCGGCCTTGTGCTCAGCAGACAGGTACCGGCCTACCTAATCCGGTTATATCCTTACTATACTTAGTATTTCCTTAATTGGCTGTGCATGGACCATTACCTACCCTAAAGCCCTTACGGCTGGGGTATATAAGTTGGGACTCCACCCCAACTCTTCTTTCTTCTTAACTTTGATCTACACCATAGAGTGTACCCCTTACTGGTACAATCTGGTCCTTATAGATCTGGTTCCTCGCGATCTCCTCTCGCTTGCTTCTTCCCCGCCCTCCCCTCCTCACTCTTCTTTGAAGAGTCTCTAGTCAACAACGTCGAAGCGTAGGGTCACCCTCCTACTCTTCTCCAGTCCAAGACCTAGGACTGAGAGACTTCCTCGACGCCGACCCCCTTCCAGAGGCTACTCTAAAGGACCCTACCTATCTCTGACCACTCTGGTACTAGGACTCCTCGTCCTAGCCCTCTTTTCGATCCTACCCCTAGGATATACCTTACAGAAAGGAACTAGCCTATAAGAGCGCTGGTTAGTAAGGAGGTACACTTCGTGTACCATTGTTACGCAATAGCGTAACAGTTACAACTGCTACCTCGACCGCCGTCTTGCCCTCAGAGGATCCCACTTCCCCCATACCAACTACAACTCCAACCAAGCAAACTGATGAACCCCGTAACCATCCACATTCCATTGTATCATAATGATCTCCTGACCGGCATCGCGAGTGGCATCCGCCTCTTCAACTCCTCTGACGATTCATGCCCTGCAAGCATCATCTATTATACCCCCATTCCAATCCCGTCTGATGGACAGCCGTCCAACGAGTTGAGCAGCGATGATTACACCACTCCCACAACCTCGTGGCCACCGAGCCGACACTATTACAACGACTGTTGCGGGACAACCCCCGATAGTCCAAGAGGTTCCGTATATCGATCCACGTACAACCCTGGAGAGCACCACCCGCCTTATAAAGGACCACATTGCAGCGTTCTTTGCCGAGTACGAAGTATGGCTAGCTCTTCACTGGACAGGTTCGATATCCCAGGGCCCTCCTCCTGTCATCCCCTATGCAGCAGTAGACATGCTGTCCAATCTCCGTCCCCCTACGTACACCAAACCCGGCTTAGTACATATGAGAATCCCCTCGGCTCGTCCTCTCCCCGCAGAACCTACACCGCACCCACTGTCCGTCGAAGGGGTCCAGCACTCGAGACACACACCACAGCCCGTCGTCGCCTTACCCGCACCTTCCTCTGGAGGGAAATTAGGGAAGAATCATCTTTCCAAGCCCGATCCTTATGATGACAACAAGAGCAAGTGGGTAGAATGGTCCCGTCACATGACAATGTACCTCCAGTCGTTCGAAGAGTCCCAGCCTACCGACAGGCAAAAACTCTCTATGACATTATCATATCTGCATGAAAACAATGCCGCCGGAAGATTCGCGAACTTGTTCGTGATTCAGAACGGTGACAAACTCGACCAGTACCCTTTTGCTGACTTCTGGGAACACCTAGAAACAATGTTCTGTCCCAAGTCGGTACAGAGAGATGTTGAAGCAGCGCTTCGCACACTCAAACAAGGATCCAAGGAGATGGTCGAAGATTTCTTCACACAAATGATGACGTATATCATAGAAGCCAAATGGGACGTGAATGCACACAGACTACACCTGTCGGAGATCGCCAGGAAAGGAGTATACTACTGCTATGTGGACTTCGTCATCAAGCAAATCCCAAATATGAGTGACGAACACGATGTACGAGTATGGGAGAAAGAGCTCACCAAAGCACAATACACCTTGAAGATTTTGGATGATGCTTGAAAGGACTCCCTCCATGCATCCGGTTTCCAACCCTGCCCACAATGGAAGCAGCAGACGCCTGCAACAGCCCCTCAGCCAACAAAGCCTGCCCCCGCTTCTACACAAGTTTACCACCCAAACGCAGTAGGAACGTTTGCCGGCGCTGGTGCGCCTATGGACATCGGAAAACTACGAACGGATGGGAAGTGTATCACATGCGCAAAGAGTGGAAAGGACCAAGCTTGGCCCTGCAAGGACCACTTCAAACCACGCGTGAAACAAGTACGATCCATTCAGGTTAACGGAAAAACAATAGAGTACGAATCCCATCAGGACTTAGCCGAGAAAGTTGCCACCTCTGTTAAAGAGGATTTTCCAAACGTAGGATAGCTCAGTTGTCTATACCTACAAACAGTACTTCATCTTGTCCAAATAAAAATATGTTTTCGGTGTTACAAGTGGAAGAATTGACTGAGTCAAAGGAAGAATCAACAGTACCAAGAGTAATTCTTCCAACTTCAATATTACAATGACCACAACGAGAAAAGAAAGATACACCAGTTGGACCTCTGGTTAAAGAAAAGGGTGTCGAAACATCAATGACAGAGAAAAGGAGCAAGAGCTCCTCATGGATGAACACGGTCGACCCATGGACCACACAATGGATCCAAAAAGTCTGCCAAAACACCGACGAGAAGAGAGCATTGACGCATCTCCAATTGTTTGTACACGATACAAGACAAGCAGAGGTAACCCCTCAGCTAGTCAAAGAAATTAGCGAAATGTCCCAAATCGAGGCCCACCTGTTGTTGCGTGAGCTGCAAAGCAAACCATGATATAAGAAAATCTCGAGAAAGGACACCAGATCCCTTACCCTCCATGTGTCGATCCTTGCCAACAATGGAACTCTACTTGACACCGATGCATTAGTAGACTTGGGATGTATGGGGTCAACCATTGATGCATCGTTTGTGAAACAAAATCACATTCCGACCCATAAACTACCCTGACCTATCCCCGTTTACAATGCAGACAGTACTCCGAACTCTAGAGGTGCTATCTCCGAGTTCATAACAGTGGAGCTGACAATACGGGATCACATCAAAAAGATCTCCCTTGCGGTGACTGACTTAGGAACACACCCCCTGTTCTTAGGTTACAACTGGCTCAAACATCACAATCCTATGATTGACTGGGCCTTGCAAACCATAGTGTTCAATTGTGCTGATCACATTCCCGACCTTATTCCCTGCGACAATGATGACGACGAGTCAGAGTCTCGTCAAACCTGGAAGGGAGGTGAATGCATCTTCGCCATAGACATTGACGACTATTTCGCATCGAGAGGCGTCGCACAAGATCTAGCTATAGAAGCACAAAAAGCAAAACACTTAAAAGGATTCGAAGAAGTGGTCCCCGAAACATACCACGAATTCAAAGACGTCTTCGCAAAGGAATCATTTGACGAATTACCACCTCAAAGACCATGGGATCATGCTGTCGAACTCCTCCCTGGAGATCATCAAGTCAACTGTAAGACATATAACCTCACTGTCGACGAACAAAAAGAACTCGACGCCTTCCTCGAAGAAAATCTCGCGTCTGGAAGAATACAACCATCTAAATCCCCCTTCGCATCAGCATTCTTCTTCATCAAAAAGAAAGATGGCTGCCTTCGCCCCGTCCAAGATTATCGGAAACTCAACGCTATCACGGTGAAGAACTGGTATCCACTACCCCTAATCGCAGAATTGATCGACAAGCTAAAAGGAGCTAAACACTTCACCAAGCTCGACATTCGATGGGGTTACAATAACATCCAAATGAAAGACAGAGATGAATGGAAAGCAGCCTTCCGAACAAATCGAGGATTATTCGAACCACTTGTAATGTTCTTCGGACTCACAAATTCCCCCGCCACATTCCAAATCATGATGAACCACATCTTCCGAGACCTAATAAATTGAGGAAATGTAGTGGTCTACATGGACGACATCCTCATTTTCACCGAAACAATCGAGCAACACCAAAAGATAGTGGCCGAGGTCCTCCAAGTCCTACGAGAGAACAAGTTGAGCCTATGACACACCAAGTGCGACTTCAAAGTTGACGAGGTCGAATATCTAGGAGTGCTTGTCTCGCACAATGGCATTCGAATGGACCCGACGAAAGTCAAGGGAGTCACAGACTGGCCAATACCAAAGTCAAAGAAAGAAGTAAGAGGCTTCCTAGGCTTCCTCAACTTCTACAGGCGATTCATAAAAGACTTCACCAAAATCGCCAGACCGTTAAACACTCTCACCTCTGACAAAGTTGAATTCACGTGGAACGACGAATGTCAAAAGGCCTTCGATAACTTAAAAACTGCCATTACAACTGCTCCCGCTCTCGCCATGCCTCAAGATGATAAACAATTCCGCCTCGAAACTGATGGCTCAGGTGTAGGCATCGGCACGGTACTTTCACAAGAACAAGAAGGAAGGTGGCACCCAATCGCCTTCATATCACATTCTTTAAATGAAGCAGAAAGAAACTACCACGCGGCCGATCTCGAAATGGCAGCAATCATCTTCGCATTGAAAGAATGGCGACACTACCTCTTGGATGCAAAGCATGAATTCAAAATTCTAACAGACCACAAGAATCTCAAATATTTTAAGAAACCCCAAGACCTGTCTCGCCAGCAGGCAAGGTGGAATCAATTGCTCCAAGAATATCACTTCATCATTAAACATCGCTCTGGAAAGACAAATCCAGCAGACCCCCTATCGCGAAGACCAGATTTCAACAATGGTGAAAAAGACAATGAAGGAATCACCGTCCTCACTCCCAAACGATTCGAAGAGGAAGTCACTATCTGCACTACCTCCTCCTTTGAAGAAAGAATCGCAAACCTCCAATCACAAGCAGAGAAATTCGCAAGCGAAGGAGTAAAGAAGGAGAATTCACCATGGAAGTTAAAAAACAGACTCATACACTGGGGAAACACCCTCTACGTACCAATGGAACCATCTTTACGAGAAGCCATCATCATTCAACATCACAACCACCCTCTCTCAGGCCATCCAAGAGCACGACGAACTGGAGACCTCATCAGAATGAAATATTATTGGCCGTCGATGAAGAAAGACATCACGAGATACGTAAACAGGTGCAACGTCTGTCAAAAGGTGAAGACAAAAGCGAGGAAAACACAATTGCATCCTCACAAACCGGCAGATGGACCATGGGAAGTCATCTCAATCGATCTCATTGGCCCACTCCCCAAATCAAATGGAAAAGACTCTATCCTCACCATCGTCGACACCTTCTCGAAGATGATCCATCTCTTCCCCATATCCTCCACAATCACCTCCGCAGGAGTTGCAAAAATCTACCGGGACAACGTGTTCAAACTCCACGGTACGCCAAGAAAGATAATTAGCGATCGAGGACCTCAATTCATTTCCTCCTTCATGACTGCTCTATACAAGCTACTACACATCGAAGGAAACCCCTCGACCGCCTACCACCCCCAAACCGACAGACAAACCAAACGATTCAACGCCATCGTTGAACAATATCTTCGGATCTACATCAACCACCGTCAGTCGGATTGGACAGAATGGCTACCATTAGCAGAATTTGCCCACAATGCTTGTGTGTCCACAGCGACAAAGACTTCTCCATTCCTTCTCAATTATGGACAAAATCCGAGGATTGACACATCTCATAAATCGATCGCACGGAATGGAAACGAAGAAGCAGCGATGTTCGTAGAAACCATGAAAAAGAGTCACGAACTCGCCAAGGATGCCTTGACACACGCAGCAAACGATATGAAGAAGTACTACGATCGAGGAGCACAACCACAGAGGGAATACAAGACAGGAGATCTCATACTACTCAAAGCCACCAATATCAGAACTGACCGACCATCAAGAAAACTCGATGACAAACAATACGGACCTTTCAAAGTCCTCAAGAAAGTCGGAAAGGGAGCTTACAAACTCAAACTGGACTCGAAGTGGCGAGGAATACATCCCATCTTCAACGAATGCCTCCTCCACCCCTACATCAAAGGAGAATTCCCCTCACAAAAGAAACCACCACCTCCTCCCCCCATCGTACAACCTCAAGGCGAAGAACACGAAGTCAAGAACATCGTAGACTCCAGAGAAAGAAGAAGAAACGTAGAATATCTTGTCCACTGGAAAGGATTTCCCAGAGAAGAAAACGAATGGAAGAAAGCATCCGAACTCGTAAACGCACCGGACGCCATCAAAGACTTCCATCGTCTACATCCCACCACCACCCGTCCCAATAAGACGATGCACGTTCGCTTCTCAGACGTCGACTCTCCTTGCTCGTGCCCTATCTGCTTGAAACTCCCTCTTCCAACTCCGTCACCAATGTTCCTCGACCCCGACTTCCTCTCCTTCCGTGAACAACTTGACCCTTTATGTAACTTCACCTTTGACACTCCTCTCACAGACACTCCGTATTTAGAAGGTACTCTGATCGACAGGGACTTCGATCCTTAGAAGGGAGGTAATGTCATAACCCCTTTCTTCTCACTCTTCACACATAGCACAGAACATTACGGAAGATCATAGAAGCTTCCCCAGTCTTCTATATCATTCCACCCAATCATTTACTTCTTAGTCATTCCTTCTTTCCATATGTATACATGGTCCGTTCACACTTGTATAGGGTATATAAGACACCATGTATTGTAACCTGTCTCTTCAGAATTGGATCGTCTTTAGCATTGCACATCCCCTTGAGGTTATTCTTGAGGTCTTGCTTTGTTGGTCCTGATAGCAGGCACGGGACGTGTCTCGCAAGTGTCTATTTGGACTGGTGCATGAAGTACATCAAATCCGGCCTGACAGTGAATGGAGAGTGAAACGGTGTATGCTTAGCTAGGATTCTAGAGTGCGAAGTGTGACTCTAGAAGTAAGTTGGTGTAATATGAGAGGACAATAATACAACACAGGATCATATCGATCCCGTTTGATGCGCCCGTCAGGCGTCCCTCCCTGAGGATGAGGGTCGTGTACAGTATGCGCATGGACAGGTATAGGGTGCGGTTTCAGGCCTGCGAAAGCTCTCGTCAGGGAGCTTAATCCCTACCCCGGCCACCGCCCTTCCGGGGCCGTTTAGGTGAACTACCAAGTAGTACCAGCCATAGCAATCGGAGGAAGTAGGCAAGAGCAGCGACCACAAGGAGTGTACCAGGCGCGACCCAACAAAAGGCTGGTGACTTGGATTTGGGTGAAGGTGGATTGGGTCCGTGGGGAGAAGGAGGCATCTTACTATTAGCGAAAGCCATCCGATGGTGGCCTCTAGACGAAGGTATGATCCCACGGACCACTGGCAGCCGAGCCATAATACCAGGCCTTTCAGCATGGATTCCTGTCCTGGCCCATCCACGAGGTTTGGATTCGATAGGCAACGCTGACCTCCAGTTGAGCACAAACAAGACTGGAAGAAGAAAGCGTCGTGTAAGGCTACGAAATCCGTAAAAGGAAATTAGGTAATCAAGTTGCTAAAGAGATGTTATATATCTTGCTTTCCAACAGCCAGTTCAAAAGCTTGCGTACGACACTACATACTATTAGCCCGCGACCACAAGAGTTACTTGGTCCAAATTACACGTCTAAAAGTTCTCGGCAATCATTCAGTCTAAACGGTACCTCGTGGAGTCC
>JBBPKW010000871.1:0-10871 GCA_038089475.1 Boletus aff. vermiculosoides | reverse complement strand
TTACCAGTATATATACTTGTACATTATACCTTAGAACCCCAGTCTAATCCACTTGTTCATCGTGTCAGCTTGGCATCGTCCTCACATTGAACCTTGAATTAAGGATGACGACTCTTCTCCTATCCTCACCAGTCTAGTGTCCTGTGTCGAAGCCTGCGTGGTGGTTGCTCGAAAAGGTGATCATTACACTTGGATTAGACTAAATACACCACCCAGGCTCTAGGGTCAAAGAGTGCTCACGGGGGCTTCCCTAAGATATTCAACTTCTTTACATCCATACCTTTAGGACGTGGGTCCTGACACCCAAGCTTTTGTCTTGTTAGATAGAAAACCTTCTCAGTCCCTCCCTTGAGGTGATACCTGCATCGAGGTTGTGCTCGATTTGCGAAGGCCAACTTGGGAACAACTGTTGTCATGCAGCCCAAGGCCGAGGCTATCTCGTACACTGGTAGTCCCTCTAGTGATAGAGGAGGTAGAGCGTCATTTTCATAGTCACCTAGTATATGTGTAGTTTTGTTCCTGGTCGCTGCGGTCGCCAGAGAACATGTTACCAGAGTTTACGGAGGAGAAGATACTACCTCCGGTCAAAGAAGTATTTCTTATGTAGTTTCGCTTGCTGAGTCCCCAGAGTGTGGTTGGAAGATACTGCACAGTAAGGATCTTGTTTTCTTTTTTTAGTCTTTTATTGCCGAAGAAGAAACAAGGATGTTGTCTAGCAATATCAACATTGACAACTTGGTCTCACGGATCCGAGACCTTAATTTGGAATCCGAAAGGTCTTCAGTGACAAAAAAGATTGCTGACCCAGACAAGTGGGATGGTGATCGAGCAAAGTTTCGAGTCTGGTGGATAAAGCTCTGCCTTTGGGTTTCAGCCCAATCATGGAAAAATGATAAGCTACGAGCGGTAGCAGTTCTATCCAGATTTGAGAAAAGGGCTGAGGGTTTCGCTCAAATAACCCTGGAAAAATATCTAGAAGCAGAGGACGATAAAGAGTTCGACGCACAAGGCAATCCTACGGGATCTCTCCTCGGAGATAAGGCCTGGCCCTCTTGGGGTCAGCTCCAACAGGAGATCAAAGATTATTTCCAAATAGACATCCTTGCCCATGAGTCATTGAAGAAGTTGGAGGCCCTCAAACAAAATGGGCATCCTATAGATCTGTTTTTACAGAGATTTGAAGTGTTACGTCGAGAAGCAGACATTGATGATAGCTTTGCCATGGAGCTGCTAAAGAAAGCAGTTGACTTCCGCATTTATGAAAGACAAAAATTAAACACTCCATCAATGGCCTTTGATCTCGATGAGCTAGTCACTCGTTACAGAAACATAGGACGAGCCTATGAGCAGATGGTGGTTGAAAGAGGACCCCCTGCTCGAGGACCACCTTCTCGACCTCCCTGCCTGCAAGGGCAATACTTTTACCCAAGACAGCTGCAAGGGGGCTTCCAATACCCACAACCATCTCGCCTGCCTCCGGGGCAATAACACAGCTTCACACCTACGGGCATTCAACCGGGCCGGGGTGCCCCAATGGATATCTCGGCACATCAAGTGCCACCAAAAGAAACTTGCACCTGTTTCGGGTGTTCACAAGTTGGGCATATCTGGCCAGATTGCTCAAAAAACCCGAACAAATGCCACTTCCCCCCTAAGGTGAGGCAGCAAGCAATTTGGAACTGGGACACCAGTTCCTACGAGTACCCGTCCGAGCCAACGTATCAGGCTCCAGATTTCCATTCTCGTCCCCTCCCAATTCTGCCCTCTCCCCCTTCCCAATCTTTCCTGCCTTCCATCTCCGCACAATCCACGCAATCTTTTATTTCCGCCGAGGCTGAAGCCTTCTACAGAGATAAATTCAAAGTAGAAGCCAAACAAAAAGCGGCTGCTTCTTTAAATGGACAATATTCATAGATGATGAGGGTCTCTGCGAACAAATAGACAGTTTATCCTTTTCTCCTTCTGTCAATGCACTCAGTGCCGGCATTCATACCAATACTTCAGACACTAGTAGTGAGAATGGTTTGGTAGATTGCACGGAGGATGATTTCCCTACATGTACTATTTCCTCTATTTTGCTTGCCAATAAAAATCTTCATTCCAAAAGGGCAACTCCTTGGAGCACAGCACCGGAATTAAAATGTAGCATGCTTGATTCCCTTGTCCGGCAAGTAGAAAATTCCCCTATCTATAAATCCCTCAATTCTGCGGTAACTATTGCCCAAAGATCATCCACACTGAACTTTGGCAGAGAATTCTCTGTCAAAACAGTCTTGATGAGGAAACAGGAGGACCAATGGCAGAAATCATCTGTTCAGGCCTTACTGGATTCTGGGGCTTCTCACACCTTTATCGACAAACAATATGTATTACGACATGGCATAAACAGTATCAGATTGCTAACCCTATTGCAGTAATTAATGCAGATGGCTCTAACGGAGCTATTGGCAAGGTCACCCATATGGTTAAATTAATCATGGGCATTAATGACCATTTCGAGGTTATAGACGCTTATGTCTCTCGACTTGGTTCTCATCGCTTAATTATTGGTTATGACTGGTTATATCGCCACAACCCAGACATTGATTGGGTTGCTAAAACTATTTCCTTTCCTAGATGTACAGAATACTGCCGAGTCATTGGCGGTGGACCCTACCCCCCACTACCTCATCTATGCGGCGAAAAGCCAACCATTAGGGTCATTGAAGAAGGACTCAAAGAAAAGGTGCCAGAAGTCTACCATGACTTCTTAAACGTGTTCTCAGAAAAAGAATCCAAACGCATGCCTGAGCGAAAGCCCTGGAATCATGCGATAGACCTCAAGGAAGACTTTGTCCCTAAAAAAGGCAGAGTTATTCCACTTTTGGATGTTGAGATGGAGGAAGTGCGTACCTTTGTCGAAAAAGAACTCAAAAAGGGATATATTCAACCATCTAAATCCCCTCAAACTGCACCCGTCTTCTTTATTCCCAAAAAGGATGGCAAAAAACGTCTTGTTATGGACTATCCATATTTAAATGAAGGCACCATCAAAAACGCATACCCATTGCCTCTCATACTCACACTCATTGACCAGCTCAAAGGCACCAATATGTTCACTTGTCTCGATCTCCATTGGGGTTACAACAACGTGAGAATCAAAGAAGGAGACGAGTGGAAAGGGGCATTTGTTACCCCCATTGGTGCCTACGAACCCACTGTAATGTATTTCGGAATGACGAACTCTCCACCTACATTCCAAACCATGATGAACAACATATTTAACGACATGTATGCTGTACTAGTAATTTACATAGACGACTGTATGCTATTTACAAAAGGGAGGACACAGGCTGAACACAAGGAGATCGTGAAGGAAGTTCTTCACCGATTGGAGGAGAATGACCTTTACATGAAACCAGAAAAGTGTCAGTTCTCCAAGGACAAAGTGGACTTTTTAGGTATGGTGGTATCTAAAGAGGGAGTCGAGATGCAGGAAAAGAAGGTGGCAGGAGTAATGGACTGGCCCATTCCCACACGTCTCAAAGGACTTCAAGGCTTCCTTGGACTCTGTAATTATTATCAAAGATTTATTGAAGGTTTCGCGGACATCACCAGACCCCTGAACGATCTAACCAAAAAAGACATTCCTTTCTCTTGGGGTCCTGAACAACAGAAAGCATTTGATACGCTTAAGAACAAATTCAAGACGGCTCCTCTCTTAGCCTATCCGGATCGGGACAAGGAAATGAGAGTAGAAACTGACACTTCAGACATCGCAACTGGAGCAGTTCTTTCTGTCAAATCAGATGACGGACTATGGTGACCATGTGCCTTCATATCACACTCTTTCAACTCCGCAGAGTGAAACTACCCTATTTACAATAAAGAACTCTTAGCTGTAATCCATGCATTAAAAGAGTGGAGGCACTACCTTATTGGTAGAGAAGGTTTCGAGATCTGGACAGATCATAAAAATCTCGAATACTGGAAGAAACCTCAAACTCTTTCAGGAAGACAAGCACGTTGGCACGCTCTCCTTCAAGAGTTCAACTATGTATTTATTTATAAACCAGGATCAAGTAACGGACAAGCAGACGCATTATCACGTCGACCAGATCACGGCGACATGGTAAAGGACCATAATGAAAATATTACTGTACTGCCAGAACACTTATTTATCAAAAACGTTTCTCTTTCATCTACATTTATGGAATCATTGAGGCACGAATCATCCAAATTGGGTGTAGATGCTATTCATGACTTCTCATACGTGTCTGATGACTATATTTTCAAAAACACCAAAAACAAAATCTTTGTTCCCGAACCTTTACGCATAGAACTCTTAACTTTATGTCACGATCATCCAATCGCAGGACATTGCGGACATGGACATACTATACACCTTCTTACTAGACATTTCTCGTGGCCAGGAGTCACAAAAGACGTTAAAGATTACGTAGATAGCTGCCAAGTGTGTGCCCAAACAAAGGGAACCTCAAAGGCACCAGCAGGAAAAATCATTCCTTTACCCACACCTACTAGACCTTGGGAAGATCTCTCGGTCAATTTCACTACGGGATTACCTAAATCCCAAACATTCACTGCTATTTGTGTTATTGTAGACCGCTTCTCAAAAGAAGTAGTCTTTGTACCATGCTACGATACAGTTTCTTCTTTGAACTTAGCTAAAATATTTAGAGACAACGTGTGGTGTATCCACGGACTTCCCTCGATGATAGTTTCAGATCAGGGCCCACAATTCATTTCGGACTTTACCAGAGAGCTGTGTAAACTCCTCTCCATCTCCCAGAAGATCTCTACTGCTTATCACCCACAAACCGATGGACAAACAGAGCATATCAATAGAGAACTGGAACAGTATCTCCACTCTTATGTATCGAAGAAGCAGGAAACATGGGTAGATTGGATCAAATCCGTGCAATTTTCCCACAACAACTCCCTCACCACCTCCACCAGTTCCATCCCATTTACAATTACACATAACTACGCCCCTCGCATGGGCTTCGAAGGGAAAGCGACAGGTCCAGGTGCTGAATTTGGAAAAGAGTTCGGACGATCCCATAAGGAGATAGAAACAGCACTCAATATATCTAAAGAGAGGATGAAGCAGTTTGCCGACAAAAGAAGGTCGGAAGCTCCGGAGTACGTCATTGGTCAGCAGGTCTGGCTATCCACCGATAAATTAAAGCTACCTTATACAGCAAAGAAACTCACACAAAAATGGATCGGACCTTATCAGATCAAAAAGGTCTTACCCAATGCCGTAGAACTTGTTCTTCCTAATTCCATCCGCATCCACCCCACCATCAACATCTCATGCATTAAACCATATAGAGAAACTCTCCCAGGTCAACCTGTACAACGACCTGATGCAATAGAGATAGATGAAGAAGGAGAAGAACAGTTTGAAATAGATTATATTGCGGGTTCACACTTTGTAAAAAGGAAGCTACAATATTTGGTGCACTGGAAGGGTTATGACGAAACAGACCGAACGTGGGAAACATCGGACATTATCAACATGGCTCCAGATGCAGTCACTGATTTCCACCGTCTAAATCCATCCACTCCACGTAAACTCCAAGGACTCTCAACTGCAGACTTCCAATCTCTATTTAAACCTTATGTAAACTATACCGAAACAGACTTTCATGGGACTCGTCTGGAATTCGAGTCTTAAAGAGGGAGTAGTGTAATGATAGACTATATTTTCAAACTTTTTATGTACAACATTCAAACACTTTACTTTTCATCTTTCTTTCGATGCATTGCACGTGACCATGGGAAAGTCACATGACCAACAATGACATCATAGCACATGTTATTAATTTCCGTTCTTCTCTCATGATACTATACTTCTTTTTCCCATCATCAACTTCCTTTTCTCACACACGACTTCTTTACTTTGACCTTTCATGGAAATTACCATATCTAGCACTTGGTCCATGCTCACTCATTACCAGTATATATACTTGTACATTATACCTTAGAACCCCAGTCTAATCCACTTGTTCATCGTGTCAGCTTGGCATCGTCCTCACATTGAACCTTGAATTAAGGATGACGACTCTTCTCCTATCCTCGCCAGTCTAGTGTCCTGTGTCAAAGCCTGCGTGGTGGTTGCTTGAAAGGGTGATCATTACAAATTCCCCCAGTCCAGGTCCACCACCTATCTCCATTCCTCTGACAAGTCATATTCGCTATTGTCCTCCAAGCTACTGTCTTTGATGAATTCCTCCATACCCACTATGCTGTTAGAGGATTCCAACAAATTTTTTGTCTGGTCAGCCTGTATAAATGAATTTTCCTCCATTACCAGTTCTTTCAGCAGAACAACTCGTGATATGGAACCAGACCCTATGACCTCACCCTTGTTGAATCCCTGTTGGGAATACGATTCAAAATCCTGGAACTGTTACAGTTGTACCCTAATCATCAGGGATATCCCAGCAACAACCTGCCTCTAGCGCAACTACAGCTAACAGCTGCGCCGGAACCATCCTAGTCAACCTATGACCGCTCCTACTACGGAAGAACCCCAGTCATGCCCTAATGACTACCCCTGCCCTACTCAAAGGACCATCTCTCCATCCGCCCCATTCGGAGAATGACCTCCATTTCACCCTACACAGAGTAACTAGTATCACTCTGACGACCTCGCTAACACTACACGCGAGTCATCCTTATCCCCTCTAACATCAGACTGGCCGATGTTCCCGCCATGGGCAATCCACCTTCCCTGGACCATTATCCCCTTCTCCATCTACCATGGACAACCCCCTTGACCCTACTATAGAAGTACTATCTCCTCTTATATTGGTGTCCGCGTATCATGGTTGGCTTCACCTTGCTATGCACTTGTATCACTATATTGCCTTATTAGGCAACCTTCCTTACTTAGGTATTCCCTTATGTAGCATAGTACAGCTTTCCACCTGTACATAAACCCTGGACTTCAGTAGAACAGCTCTCCAGCTAGTTCTACGCAATCTAAAGCGTATTTCCTAGTGTTCCTTACTTGGAGCTCCATAAGCCTTAGCCTCACTTCCAAGTAGGCAGTAATAAGCTCAATCCCTCCAAGATACTTGGCCATCACTACCATGCCTTTGCCTCGTCGGCGGTTCCTATGTGGTTAGGAACCTGAACACCTGGAGATCACTAGCATCCGTAACAGGAACTGCTTTTCTATGCCAGGTTCAACAGAGTCATCAATGACATACCCCCCTCTGACTTTGCCTACGTCATCTGACCCATCCTGGCAGGGATCACCCCTGAGGAGCAACAAATGTACCTTTCCAACTCCATTGTCCTTTCCAACCCTCCCATCTATCCTAGCAACTTATTTGTCAGAACCTGCCCCAACACATCCTCTGTTCATACCAGAAAACCCAGCTCTTCTCCTCCACTTCGAATTCCTCCCCCTGCTGGAACTAGAGCCCCTACCCCATTTCCACCCTCTGTGGCAATGGATACATCAAACTCAGACAATAACCCAGTGACCCTTGCTCCAATTCCTCCCAATGGTCAACAGATCCTTTGAGACATCATCAACTTCCTTTCCCACATGTGAATTCAACCCACTCCTGTTGTCCAATTCACTCCAGTCAATCACACCCTACCTGTACATGCTCAACAACTCTCTGTTGCCCCCACCAGGCGAGGCGGCAGTTGCAGATGAAATAGGGTCTGTTTCATCTATGGGAGTGAAGACCATGTGCATCGAAACTGCCCCCAACACACCCCCAATTGAATCCCCTTCACTAATTCAGACTATTGGGACTTTGAGCAGAACGAGGGAGATCTCTCAGGACCTGATTGGGGATAGTGGGCATATGGAACTACCCACCTTGCAACGGGGTAATGTTACAATAGACAAGTTTATCTTTGGATTCTAACAGCTCATTGTGTTATGATTGTGGAACACCCCCTACCATTTTTCCTCAAACTAACCAACCCTGGTGCACCCCCATGCTCACTTATGCCTACCACCTTCCCCATCATGACCAAACACCTCTCATGATATGACCACCATGACCTGTTGTCCTTTAATTGATGACACCACCCCCCTTCCTGGATCTGCTCAGGATCTTCCCTGGATATTCTCTGGCATCTCCCGACCCTCACAAACTGCCCTTGGAACATCCTGTCATCCTTTAACAGATGACATTGCCTCCTTCCTGGATCTGCCCAGGATCTTCCCTGGATATTCCCTGGCATTCCCCTGGATCTCCCGATCCTCATGAACTGCCCCCAAAACATCCTGTCGTCCTTATACATAGATGACACCACCCTTGGGAACCTCCGAGTCCCCACCACCTCACCTTCTTGAGGCAACACTGCCACAACTCGTGTTGAGCTGACACCTCACTCTCCACTGCCTCACCTCCTTGAGGCAACACTGCCACACCCTGTGTTGAGCCAACATCTCGCTCTCCACCACCTCACCTCCTTGAGGCAACACTGCCGAACCCCATGTTGAGCCGACACCTTGCTCTCCACCACCTGACCTATCATGTGCCATCACATTGTGTCGCAACACGATGATTCCCACAATGTGTCTACACATCCTATACCTTCCCATGAGACACAATCTTCTCCTTTCCTGGCTTTGTGCTCAGCAAACAGGTACTGGCCTACCTAATCTGGTCATACCTTACCATACTTAGCATTTCCTTAATTGGCTGTGCATGGACCATTACCTGTCCTAAAGCCCTTACGGCTGGGGTATATAAGTTGGGACTCCGCTCCAACATTTCTCTTCTTTTAACTTTGATCTACACCATAGAGTGTACCCCTTACTGGTATAACTGGTGCCTATAGATCTTGTTCCTTGCGATTCCTCCTCCTCACTTGCTCTCTCCTATGCCCTCCCCTCTATACCTCCTTCTTTGAAGGACCTCTCAACAACCAAGCTATCGAACCACGTCAAAGTGCAAGGCCACTCTCTTGCTCTTCTCTAGTCCTCACCCCAGGACCAGATGTCGACATCAACGTAATCAATGTTAGGGGATTCCTCCCCAGAGAATATCTCCTTCAACTATCCTGATAGGGCTCTCTGTCCTAATCCTCACTGCCATCCTATCACTAGGATACACCTTGCTACAAGGGACTAGCTCTGAAGGACGCTAGTTAGTAAGGGTCATACACTTTGTGTACCATTGATATGCAACAAGCGTAACACATTGTTCTCTCTGTTGACTCTCCCTTCTTTCCTATCAGACACCATTTCATCTCCTCCCTGATCAGACCTCCTTTTACTGATCAGATCATAGTTCCTAATATTCCACTGCCTCAAATATCTCTGACTCATAGCGACTCATTAGACCTTCCACTTTGGGTAGTGGTGATGACCCACAACTATATATAGAGGCTGAAGTTGTAGTAACTAGCTCCTCAGCTAGTTCTACACAATCAAGCATATCTTCTGGCGTTTTCCTCTCTTTAATAAGTCTTCGTTTTACTTCTAAGTGGATGCTGTAAGCTTGCTAGGTCCAACCACCCAGACTTAGCTTTTGTAATGCCAGGAATTGCCTGTGTCATAACAGCATATGCCTCATTTCTTTAATTACCATTACCCTATGCCCTATATCAGTAGATCTGATCACAACATGTACACACTTAAAATGAATATATAAACCAGATGGGCTACAGCTGGTATCCCCAGTCTAGTCTCTTTGGATATTCCAATCCAAGCAGGACTCAGGAGATCTTAGGGCTCATTCCATTTTCCACTTCCTTCTTCCTTTTCAAAGTAGTTGGTGTTATCTGAAGCATTAGTTGCTTGGGTCATTTCAAAAAGCCCCAGCCTGGGCCCAGCTTAGGGGGCTAGTGGCTTCACAAAATCACAAGCCAGGCTCCAGGCCTTTAAAGCCCCTAAAGACAGCCCAGCTTGGCTCAAAAGCCCGAGTTTAGGTCCAGGCCATGGCTTGACATAAGGTGCTACCAAAATGCTAAGTACAAGATAAAATATAGTATGTAGACTCAAAAATAAGCTATTCATTAACATTAGGAATATTACTGTCACACTCATCCTCAGTCTCCCCATCATTATTGCCAGAATCTTGCTTGCCATGCACCTCAGGAGCAAGCAAAGGATCCTCTGAGTCTTGAACCAAAATACTTGACCTTGTACTACACTTCAAGAATTGAAGAGCTTCCATAACATCAGCCTTGAGACAGTTGTGGCACTTGCTGATGGTTATCCCCACAGATAAAAACACATGTTTTGACAATACAGAACTAGCCATGATGGGGAGCAAGTCCTGTGCTAGGGATCCCCACACCAGATATTGTGCAGAATGCATTCCCCACCGCTACACAATGGTGGTATCACCAAGATGTTCCTGCATGTCGAGGTAGTTGTGGAAACCTTGCAGCTACAGGCATGTGGGATTGCCACCATGCTTACTGCTCTGGTTCCAGCTGATTGTATCCTTGTTCTCACCATTACTCTTATCATCAATATCAGACCCCAAAAGAGCATCAAGTTTGGGGTTGTGTGTTGTGATGCAATATTTGTGGTCCATGGGCTGTGGGGCATTGGTGTCAGAGTTGTACATCACATAATAATGTTCCTTGTACTGCTGGATTTGTTAATGGAGAACACAATTGAGAAAAAAATAACTTACAATTAATTTGGCATGCTTCATTGCTTCATTTGCAAGCTGTTCACCCCAATTGGCACAGATGTAGTCGAGCTTTTGATGAGGATCAAGAACTAGAGAAAGAAAGTAGGTGTCAAATAAGTATGACATATTGCAAGACCACTTACTCATTGCTATGATATGCACATCAGATGTTGCTGTATGCTCATAGTAGCAGGATATTTTTTGTACCCCTGCTTCAAGCACAGCACTGAATTTTGTAAA
>JBBPKW010000865.1:0-10938 GCA_038089475.1 Boletus aff. vermiculosoides | reverse complement strand
TCAGCATTCACTCACAAGTGGAATGAAGACTTTGGTAGAATTGTAATGCCAGGAAATACACAGAATTGCATAGAACTAGCTTGGGCTACTTCTATGCTAAGAGAAGGCTTTTATATGTAGGAGAAGGAATCTCAAAAGGGGGGGACAAAGGAAACACCTAAATGAGAGGACAATGGAGTGGAGGAACTACAATCTGATTGGAGACTTAGGCTGATCAGAGTGGAGAAAGGAATGAGGTCCATTTTCTGATGAATCAGGAGGTATGAAATAAAAGAGGAAAAAGGGATGGAATAGAAGTTTGTTCTGTTCAGAATGGGTTCCAGAGGCAAGAAGAACAGGAAACATCTAAATAAGGAGGAAGAGTGGTTCCAATCAGAACCTCTATGTTTGTAACACTCTGTTGGAGATAACTTTGTTATGGGGGCCGAAACAGGGGAAGATGTAAGAGAAGAAAAGTTTGGCTACTCCTTTGGCAGAAATGGTTTTGAAGCAAGGAATGAATATCACCCCCTTCATTAGTCCATGGTTGACCATGACCAGTACAGAGTCAGTAGCCCTGCAAGGGGGGAGGCCAGTGATAAGATCCATGGAGAGGTGCTGAAAGGGGCAAGAGGCAGTGGAAGGGATAGGGAGGAGTGGGGGTCCAGTAGAATGGGTGTTGATCTTGTTTTGTTGACAGACCATGCACCCTGTGATGTAATGGCAGATAAAGGTAGCCATCCCTGGCCACCAGTAATCTTAAGAGAGTAGTGCTAGTGTTCAAGCAGCACTGGCATGTCCACCATGGTGAGAGTGATGGATGGACAAGATAAGGGGTTGACAACAGTCTTCAGGGATGTATGTGTAGCCCTGGAATATAAGGTGGGTGCCGTTATAGGCCCAGTCAGTGGCTTTGGCACAGGAGAGCAGGGAGAATCCTTTATGGAGGATGGAGAGAGTGTCAGTGACTAAGGGGTTGTTGAAGGTAGAGGCAGTGATTTTCAAGGTGATGGCGACATCCAGTGTCCTAGCGAACAAGTTGTTAGGGAGAAGTTGGAGGGCAAGGTTGTCCTCACAGATGGCAGGGTGGTCTTTCCAGGACAGTGCATCAGCAGATGCCATCATGGTCCTGGGTAGGTGGGTGAAGGAGAGATCAAAATCCTATAGAAACATTTGCCATTACACATGTTTTGCCATCACACATGTCATCAGGTCAATTTCTGGGGTTCACGGAAGTAGGTGAGGTTCTTGTAGTTGGTCAGGATGTGGACTGGGTGTGGTATTCCCTGGAGGTAGTGATGCCACTCCTGAAGTGCTAGGATTACAGCGAGTAATTCCTGATCATAGATGTCATAGTTCCATTCTGGGGCAGAGAAGGTTTTGGAAAAGTAGGCACAGGGGTAAAGGTCGCCATTGTGGTCTTTTTGCATTAACACTCCCCCTGCTGTGGTAAGAGAGGTGTCCATCATGACATGAAAGGGTTGGTTGGTATTGGGGATGCAAAGGACAGGCTGTGGGAGGAAGGCATTCTTTAGGATCTGGAAAGCCCACTGTTCGTTGTCTCCCCAGTGCCAAGCAGCATTCTTTTTGGTTAGGAGGAGCAGTGGTTGGGTGATGTCAGAGAAGGCAGGGATAAATTTCCTGTAGAAATTGCAGAGCCCAATGAAGAAGTGGACTCCCTTCACATCCTTAGGAGGTTCCCATCTTTTAATAGCTGCCAGCTTGGACATGTTCATGTGGACCCTGTCCTTGGAGATGTGGAGCCTGAGATACTCAACTGCTTCCTGATCAAATAAGCATTTTTCTGGGTGGAGATATAGGTGTTGTTCTTGGAACCATTGAAGAACTTTGTGAGTTCATTCATTCTTCATGAAGGGTCAGGTCAGTGGAATGGATAAGGACATTGTCCATATAGATGATCAGCCATCCTTCAGTGATGAAGTCCTTGAAGGTGTTGTCTATGTAGGCTTGGAAAGTGGTGGGGAAATTGCTCATCCTAAAAAACATTATAGTGGGTTCAAAGAGCCCAAGGGAGGTAGTGAAGGCTGCCTTCCATCGATTCTTTGGCTTGATGAGAATGTTATTATAGCCCCATTGGATATTGAGCTTAGTAAAAATTGAGGACCTTTTTAATTTGTTGATAAGGTTGGGGATCCTGGGAAGGAAGTAGGTGTTTTTGACAGTGTGTTGGTTGAGATACCAATAGTCTTGACATGGTTGTAATTTCCCATCTTTTTTTTGTACAAAGAAGAATGGGGCAGCCTGGGGGGAGTTTGATGGTTGTATCTTTCTATTGGTCAGATTTTCTTTGACAAAGTTTTTGCAGGCCTCAGTTTCTTCTGGGTTAAGGGAATAGTTCTTGGCTTGCTTTGGGATGAAGCTAGGAAGTAGGTCTATTCCTTGATCAAAAGGTTGGCTAGGAGGGAGTTCAGTGATTTCTTCATCAGTGAAGACCTCTTTGTACTTCTGATACTGTGGGGGAATTCCTTCCTTGGTTTTGGCAGTTTCTTAGGCGATGGTCATGGAGATCATTACTTTGCGGATGTGTTCAGGGAACTCTTCAAATCACTGTCAATAAAGTTTGTGTAGCTTAACATTCTCGTCATTCCTGAGGAAGCAGAGGGGGTATCTTTGGGCCAGGGCCTCCATTCCATCCTGCTTTCTTGGTTTGTTGGGAGGCTCCAACATGATCTCCTTGGTCACCCAGTTGATAGAGGGGTTCTTTTTGGTTAATCAAGTCATTCCTAGAATGATGTTTTGTTGCTTTCCACTGGCCAATATCAGGAAGTCTCTTTCTTCCTGGTCCTGGTCAGTTTGTATGGAGAGTCAAACTTTAAATCAGATTTGCCCCATTTTGTTGGTGGTCCCATCTGCATTGTATGTGTTCTGGGGTTGTTTGAGGGGAATAAGGGGCATTCTATGCTTTTTTGCAAAAGTGTAGTCGATAAAACAGGTGGTAGCTCCACAGTCAATTAATGCTGTGGTTCTTGCAACTTTTGAGCTTCCTGGACTCAAGAAGTCTATGGGAATGAATAGGGATTTCTTGTTTGTTTTTACAGTTACATTTGGAAGCATAGGAGAGCAGGTTGTTGTCCCAAGTCTTCTTTTTAAAAATCCTCCTCATTGAGGTGATTTATGTGTTCTTTATCTTCCTTGTTTTGTTTGTCAAAGTGTTCTTTTAATGTTCTGAGGACCTCCTCCTGGTCTATTCTTTGTTCTGCCAGTTTCCTCACATACCCCTCTAATTCGTTGGCTGGGGTGTTTATCTCCCTGATCTGTTCCTGGTTTTGTGGGCAGGTGAGTGGTTTCCTGTAAGCAGGGGTTCTGGTGGGCTTGGACTGAGTTTGCCCTAGGTGGTTTCTGGTGTGACATCTAACTTTGTGACATCGGTAGCAGCAATTTTTCCGGTTGTGTCTGTTTCTCTTTGCCTTGGAGAGTCTTATCACATCAACATTCATGGTGTTTGGGTCACTCTTCTTTCCCCAGGATTCTCCTTGGGAGGATTGGAATCTTCCTAGTGGAAAGTTGTTTAACCTTTCGTATGCCTGGGTATGGGTGCTGGCAGCAGACATCCATCCTTTTAAGGTGGTTGGTTTGGTTCCACAGATAATGTCACTGATCAGGTTGAATGGTAACCTGGTGCAGAAAAGGTCACAAATCATGGCTTTATCAGTTATTTTGGTGAGGGAGAGGAGTAGATTGAATTGGGTGGAGTAGTCTTTCAGGGCTTCAGCTGTTATTCCTTTCATCCTCAAGGTCCTGATCCTTTTTTATGCATCCACTGCTTTGTCTTTTGAAGAGAAGGCATTCTTGAAATTTTCTTCAAACATTTCCCATTTCTTGTAGTTGTTGTTGGTTTCCAGTTTGTCGTAGTATCCTTCAGCAAAGATTTTCCCTTGTCCTTCACTCATCTTTGCTAGGGTGGCTGTGACAATTTCTTTGTCTCCTAGCTTGGCTTTCTTTACATTTCACCATGCCTTCATGGCCTTTAATCACCAGTTGGCATCTTCCACTTTTCTGGTAAAGTCTTGTGGTAAGTTCTCTTTTTCCATCTTCTTCTCTTCTTCATCAGTTTCACTGTTGGAATCCCATTCTTCCTTGTCTGGTCCTGGTAGGTGGGTATCAGGGTCAGGAGGGGGAATAGTCTGGTGAGGGGGTCTGGTTGGATTGAAGACTCAAGAGGGTTGGGTAGGGGTGGCTGTTCCAGGTGAGGGTGCTTCTCTTGATTGCTGTCTTTCTTGTTGCTGTTGTTGCCACCTCCATACATTGGCTTCATCCCTTGCTTGTGTATTAGCAAGGTTAATCTGGCTTGCCCTCTGTTGGGTCCTGTAATATGCCCTGTCCTTAAGTGAGAGGTTGGGGTTGTCCAGGGGGTTGTAGTCAGATATGTTGGGCAGGTATTTGGCAACACTCTTGGCTTAGTGTAAAGCTAGTTCTTTGTTATAATGCCAGTATTCTTCTGATGCTTCCAGGTGCTTCCAGTTATAAGGTCCTGTTGTCAATGGGGGACTGATAAAGTAGGTTGCCCTAGTGTTCACTTGCAAGTAGAATGAAGACTTTAGATAGAATGCCAGAAGATATACAGAAATGTGTAGAACTAGCTTAGAGCTACTTCTATGATAAAAGAGGATTTTTATAGGGAGTATTTCAGGGACATGGAAAAGGCTGGAAGGTGAGGAAAGAAGAGAAACTATGATCTGATCGGAGTATTCTAACCCAATCAGAGAGGAGATAGGAACATCAGTCCATTTCTGGAAAATACAGGAATGATCAGAAAGAGGATAGAAAAGAGGAACAAAAGAACTTGTTGTTCCAATTGGAGTGGGTTCTGATTGGGATGGTCTATGGGAGCAAAATCACCCATTTTTGTAACAGTTCTGGACATAGTGAGTTGGGTGGTGATCTGGGGGTTGAGCCCTCTGAGGTACCATTCCAGTAAGGCATTGAGATCAATGATCTTGGATCATACAGAGAGGAGTGAGAAACTTGATATGTATTTCTTGAATCCTCGGGGATCTCATGTATCCTGTACCAGTGAAGAGAGTTCAACTTGTGCTTGGACAGTAGTGTTATAAGGGGTGAAGGTGTTGGTGAATGTGCTCCTGATTGTGCCAAAGTGGGTTTCTCTGTGGGATATCCTGTCATTCTTAATTTTGGCAAGCCACACTTCTGCAAAGGCCTTTCCTCTTCCTTTTTGCATACAATTGAGGAAGATATAACTCTTCATGAGATCCCCAAGCATATCATTGAGGGAGAAGTATCCCTCCATAGTCATGAGCTATCAGTTTGCATCTGTGAATTCTCCAGAGAACTCCTTGGATGGGATAGCTTTGACTCCAGGCATGTTGTTGTTGTTGTTGTCTTCTTCATCTTCTGGTTCAGGGTCGTTTGGTGGGTTGGGAAGGAGGTCAGTTCTTCAAACAAAGTTTTCATATGTTTCTCTGTCATCAGGGAAAGATTCTTCTTTGGTGGCTTCAGAGATGGGAGGTTGGATGGGGACGTCAACCTGTATCTCTGGTTGGTGATGGCCACTGGAGGAAGCTTGGGATAGAGCTGGGGATGGTGTTACAAACTTGCCCTACCTGCAGAGCCAGTGACATTAGCCACCAAGCCATCATACCTGTACTTCAGGATCACTCAAAAGAACAACACCTCAGATCTAGCTCCACCTTCTTTAGCCTCCAGACTACTCCCACCAAAACCACCAATAACGTCCTATGAACAGTTCACCCTGAAGATTTCACCACCATGTCCAAACCCCTATCTCTTAGACCACCATGACTGACTTCCACCGTGACTGACCAACATTCACTCTGGTTGAGTGACTCAACCGAAGAACCTGCCTCTTTGGATCATAAAGGCTACTCCTCCTCCACTCTAATCAGACTCACCCTGATCAAGTCGCATCACTGATCCCCCATACTCATCCCGTCACTTCTCAAAGTCTACCACTTTAGTATTACAATAGAACTCTTCAATGACTTGTTCCCTTCCCAGTGACTCATCTCCTCCCCATATATCTAACTATATGTTTCAGTCTGCTGTGCCTCCACTATCATCAGAGCTACCTCTCTAGGCTTACCATTGTTCTCTTATTTCATTGTTCCCCTCATATAGATGCGTCCCATTATAGTAGCACAGCTTTACACCTGTATATAAACCCTGAGCTCTACCTCCAGGACTCCTCAGCTAAATCTACGCTTTTCTGGCTCTTCCTTCCAAGTGCTTTCTAAGTCCTCTATAAGTCTCAACCTGTCTCACACAGGTAGTAATGAGCTTGGGTGATCATTGAGTCTAGGTAGCTGGATGGGAAACCAGTGTGTCCCATAACAGATGGGGTGGTATGATGAGGTGGGGGAGCAAAGACTCCTGTTTAAGGTTGGGAACTAATCCTTTTAGAAGGATGGAGAGAGTCGGAGTGGGGAATGGGAGAGAAGATGGAAGATGGGGGATTAGGTTGGGGAGAGGAGATGCATTACTCTTCATCAGAAGAATATTCTCTATCTTGATAAAGTAGAGAGTCTAGGCATATGGATCTTGTCTTGCTTGGGTTCCTAGACTACCACCAGGTAGTCTCCAAGGGGTTTGGGCTGGATAGCACCAGTTAAGGTATAACCTTGATATTTTGTTATGACCCATAACAATGATACACATTTGTGAAGAACTGTATCTCATTCCTACTTTTGGACACCTCCATAAGGAGTTAAGAGTGAATGGCCTAGCTTAAGCTAGCAGTACTGGGACTGGCCCAGAGTTGGAAGAGGGGAGGATGAAGTAGTTGTTACAAACGACTAGCTTTTTCTTTCCTCTTCTCCTTTCCTTCCCACTTAGACTACCTTGTTGGTGGCACAGTATCTAGACCCGTTACTGACCCTTGTGACTGACCACCATGACTAACCATCTTTCCCTTCATCAGTACCTTCCATCCCCTGTCTACCAGACCTCAGACCTCATTTTCATCTCCTCTCTGATCGGGCTTTTTCTGATCAGATCATAGTTCCTAGAAACTATTGTTCTCTCTTTTCATCCCATCTCACTTTGTTCCCTTCATTTGGTAAACTGCCTCCATATAAAGACCATGCTTGTGTAGTAGATAGACCTAAGCTAGTTCTACGCAATACAAGCATATCTTCTGGTGTTCTCTAAAGTCTTTGTTCTACTTGAGAGTGAATGCTATTCTTCTTGGAGGAAGACAGTTTCTCTATAGGAAGAATCCTCTAGCAAATGACTTTGCAGAAGATTATTTAGCATAACAAAAGAACTAGCTTTCCCAGCAGAACCATGCATGCCTTATCAAAAGCCTGCCCAACATATCCCGATATGACCCAGCTGAAGACCCTGACCTCTCCCCTGAGGACAGGGCCTTTTACTGTGCCCAACAGAGAGCAGCCGAATTAAACTTTGCCAACTCCCAGGCAAGAGACGAAGCAAACATTTGTCACTGGCAACAACAACGATCAGAGAGAACCTCCAGAGAAACTTCGCATACCCCCACCCAACCCCCTCCCAGTTTCAACCCCACCAGACCTTGATCTGAACCCCCACCCCTTGATCCAGACATCCATCTTCCTGGACCAGGAGAACAAGACTGGGACCTGGACACCGATGAAGAAGACTCTGATTCTGACGACGAAATGGGAAAGGAAAGTCTTCTGAAAGATTTCTCTGGCAAGGTAGAAGATGCCAATTGGTGGCTAAAGGCGATGAAGGCATGGAGGAATGTCAAAAAGGCAAAAATGACGGATGAAGAAATAATCACCACCACATTGAGCAGGATGAGCAAAGGACAAGGGAAAACCTTTGCAGAAGGATACTACAACAAGCTAGAGAGCAATGCAGACTACAAGAAATGGGAGACCTTCAAAGAAAACTTCAACAATGCCTTCTCCTCAGAGGATGAAGCCATCGATGCCCAGAGGAGAATCAGAAACTTACGAATGAAAGGAATCTCGGCAGAAGCCCTGAAAGACTACTCGACTCAGTTCAACCTCCTTCTCTCTCTCACCAAGATGACAGACAAAGCAATGATCTGTGACCTTTTTTGCATGGGACTCCCTTTCAACCTGATCAGCAACATCCTTAGGGGAATGGAACCAACCACTCTGAAGGGATGAATTGCAGCAGCAAGCACCCACACCCAAGCATATAAAAGGCTCAACAATTTCCGCCTAGGACGGTTCCAGTCTTTCCAAAACAATGAAAGAACGAGAAGGGACCCAAATGCCATGGACATAGATGTAATTAGGCTTTCAGAAGCCGAGAGAATCAGGCACAATTGGGAGAACCATTGCTACTGCTGCCATAAGATTGGTTGCCACACCAGGAACCATTACTCCCAGAAAGGAAGGAATTCCACCTCCAGTAAAGGACCCATCAAACCAACCATCCCAGAATGAATAAGGGAAATAAATTCCCACACTGAAGAATTGGAGGGATACATAAAGAAACTGGGGAAACAAAAGATAGACAGAGAAGAAGTCCTCTGGACCCTGAAGGAGCATTTTGACCAAACCAGCAGTGAGGAAAAGGAAACCATCAACCACATCAAAGAAGAGGATTTTTGAACAGGAGACTTGGAGCAACGATGTGCTCTCCTATGCTTCCCCATGTAACTCTACTAAATGATGAAAAATCTTTGTTCATCCCCTTAGAGTTTTCAAACCCCAGAAGCCTGAAAGTTGCAAAAACCACCGCTCTGATCGATTGTGGGGCAACGGCATGTTTCATCAATTACGCCTTCACAAAAAAAAAAACAGAATCCCATTCATTCCACTAAAACAACCATGGAACGCCTATAATGTGGATGGAACCACTAATAAAATGGGACAAATAAAGTTCAAGGTCAGATTATCAATAATGATTGACCAGGGACAAGAAGAAAGGGATTTCCTGGTGCTGGCAAGCAGGAAGCAACAAAACATCATTCTAGGAATGACCTGGTTGACTGAGAAAAACCCGGTCATCGACTGGGTGATGAAGGAAGTAACCCTGGAACGAACCACTGCCCCTAGGAAAAGGAATAGGGTGGAAGCCCTAGCACAATGATACCTCCTTCATTTCCTCAACACTGATGAAAGCATCCACCTGCAAGAGGTGTACAAGAAAAGATTTGACCAACTTCCCGAGCTCCTGCAAAAGGTAACAATTTCCACCACCATCGCCCAGGAAGTGGCCAAAGCAAAGCAAGATATTCCTCCCCAATACCTAGAGTATAAAGACGTGTTCATTGAAGAAGACTCAGCTAGACTTCCCCCCAGCAGAATATATGACCACAGGATAGAACTACTACCAAGCTTCATTCCCAAATGAGCCAAGAATTATTCCCTGAACCCAGAAGAAACTGAGGCCTGCAGGAAATTCGTCAAAGAAAATTTAGCAAATGGGAAAATATAGCCATCCAACTCCCCCCAAGCTGCCCCATTCTTCTTCATCCAAAAGAAGGATGGGAAACTTCGCCCTTGTCAAAACTACTGATATCTCAACCAACACACAGTAAAGAATGCCTACCCCCTTCCCAGAATCCCTGATTTGATTGATCAACTAAAGGGGTTGTCCTTGTTTACCAAGCTGGACGTCTGATGGGGGTATAACAATATCCTCATCAAATCCAAAGACAGATGGAAAGCGGCCTTCACCACTCCACTTGGCCTCTTTGAACCAACCATAATGTTCTTTGGGATGAGTAACTCCCCTGCCACCTTTTAGGCCTACATGGACGACACATTCAAGGATTTCATTGCGGAGGGGTGGTTAATCATCTACATGGACGATGTGTTGATACACTCAGCAGACCCCATTACCCATGAAGTGCGGACCCACAAAGTTCTTCAACGATTCCAAGAACAACGCCTATACCTACAACCCGAGAAGTGCTCATTTGACCAAATTGAAGTGGAATACCTTGGACTTCGGGTATCCCTAAATCAAGTACTTATGGATAACTCCAAACTCTCCACCATCGAGAAGTGGGAGCCTCCCAAGAATGTCAAAGCAGTACAATCCTTCATCGGATTTTGCAATTTTTACTGGAAGTTCATCCCAGCCTTTTCCAATATCGCTCAACCCCTCCTCCTCCTAACTAGAAAGAATGCCCCTTGGAAATGGGGAGACAATGAACAACAGGCCTTCAGAACGTTAAAGAATGCCTTTCTAAAACAACCTGTCCTTCATACCCCCAACACTAACCGACCCTTCCATGTCATGACCGATGCATCTCTAACCGCCACCAGAGGAGTACTAATGCAAAAAGACGGAAATGGAGATCTCCATCCATGTGCATACTTCTCTAAAACCTTCTCTGCCCCTGAGTGAAATTACAACATCTACGATTGGGAACTCCTAGCAGTCATACTTGCATTGCAAGAATGGAGACACTATCTCCAGGGAACCCAACACCAGGTCAACATACTCACCAACCACAAGAACCTCACCTACTTCCAAGAGCCGTGAAAGCTAACTTGACGACATGTCTGGTGGCAGATGTTCCTCCAAGACTACAACTTGTCTTTCCACCACCTTCCCGGCACTGCCATGGGCCCAGCTGACACTCTCTCCCACAAAGACCTTCCTGCTATCTGCGATGACAACACAGCCCTTCAGCTCCTTCCAGATGATATTTTCTTGCAGTCACTGGATCTTGCTATTGCATCAAAGATTTTGGCCTCTACCACCACTGACCCCCTAGTGGCTGATGCCATCGCAGCCCTGCACAAAGGATCCTCGCTCCTCCCCCAGGCCAAGAAAACTGACTGGGCATATGACGGAACCCACCTAACCTTCCAAGGGCGGACCTACATTCTGGACAATTGTAGACAACCCCTCATCTCCTCTATTCACCACTCCCTGCACGGCAGTCACGCTGGGACCGCCCAGACTCTTGCCCTTTTTTCCCATGACTACTGGTGGCCCAGAATGTCCACCTTCATCCGCTGCTACATTGCTGGCTGCGCAGTCTGCCAA
>JBBPKW010000862.1:0-10963 GCA_038089475.1 Boletus aff. vermiculosoides | reverse complement strand
GTGCGTTGATGGAATTTTCCGTCTGTCGCAATCGCAATCGCTGACCTATTGTCCGCGTAAAGCATTGTCCCCTTTGTAGGCTCGAACCCTAGCTCTGTGTATAGGTTCCTTAACCAAATTGTTTGTCAAGTAGCATGTACCATCGAGATGAATTCTGATTCTGTGGTACTAGTTGCTATCTCTTTCTGTTTCTTGGAGCTCCATGTTATTGCTCCGTTATGTAATAGGAAGACATTTCCGCTTGTAGACATCATGTCATAATTGTTTCCAAAACTTGCGTCAGCATGCCCATGGAACTCTTCATTCAGGTTGCCTTTGGTATATGTAATTCCCAAGTCTTTTGTACCTTTTAGATACCTTAGGATATGCTTTGCTGCAGTCCAATGCTCTAGATCTGGGTTACCAGTGAATGAGCATAGTTTATTGACCACATGTGCTATATCGGGATGTGTGCCTATTGTGGCATACATTAGTGATCCCATAAGTGATGCATATCCGTTACTTCGGGTTGCAGCAGCGTTGATTTCCTCTTGAGCTTGTAACTTTGTGTTTTTGTTGAGAGGGGTAGATACTGGGTTGGCATCTTTCATTCCATACCTTTCTAGCATATATTCTATGTATTTTGTTTGGGCTATGGTAAGGGTACCTTGTGCCCTGTCTTGTGTGATTTTGATGCCAACAAGTTTATTTGGCTCACCTGTTATGATTGCTGTACACAACAACCACCACGCAGACTCAACTCAGCTACACTGGGCTGGCAAGAGGATAGAACTGTCATCCTTAATCAAGGTTCCTTACAAGGACAATGCCGAGTGGACACGATGACAAGTGGATTAGGCTGAGGTACTATGGTATAATGTACATGGTATATATACTGGTAGAGAATGGGCACGGACCAAGTGCTGGTTATGGTAATTACCATGAATGGTCAAAGTAAAGAAGGTGTGTGTGAGAAAAGGAAGATGATGATGGGAAAATAATGGATGACAGCGTGTGAGAAGAGCAGAAATTAATAACACGTGTCATGATGTCATTGTTGGTCATGTGACTTTCCCACAGTCACATGCAATGCATCAGAAAGGAACAAGAATTGTGAAATGTTTTGTAATGTATGAAAAAGTTTTGAAAATATAGTCTATCATAACATTGCCAAGATCAGTTATCTCGAATAGTTTTCCTAGTTTGCCTTTAAGGCATTTCATTTGTTCTTTGGTGTCAGTAAAGAGTAATAGATCATCAACCCATACTGTTATGATTTCTATCTCTTTGCCTTCACCCTTTCTTATGTATACACATGGATCACTTTGTAATCTCTGAAATCCAGTGTTCAATAATTTCTTGTTGAGCTTGTGATTCCATTCTTGGCCTGATTGTTTGAGTCTGTAAATGGTCTTTATTAAGCAACATAGCTGAGTAGTTCCATCATGGAATCCCTCAGGTTGTGTCATGTATATTTCCTTTTTTAGGTTGCCATTTAGGTATGCCCCCTTTACGTCCATCTGTTGGATTTCCCAGTCTTGGGCAACAGCTAATGCAAGAACTGCTCAGATTGTTTCAAGTCTTACTACTGGCACAAATGTTTCATTGTAATCCATGCCAGGGATTTGTGTGAATCCTCTAGCTACTAGTCATGCTTTGTATTTCTGTAGATTTCCATCTTTGTCGTATTTCTTTGTGAATACCTATTTGCTCATTATGGGTTTTCTATCTTTGGGAGCGTCTGCTAATTCCCATGTGCCCATTTGTTTGAGCATGTTGAGTTCAGCCTGGATTGCTTTCTTCCATTCTGCCCACTCTGTAGAGTGTTGTGCTTCCTTGAGTGTCTTTGGATTTTCTCCCCCTATTCCAGATTCAATGAATGCATTGTATATTATTCCTGTGGATGTGTATTCATCCGACTTGTCATTATCATCATCTGGATCAGGTAATAGGTCTGGTAAGCTTTCCTTTTCTGGTACCTCAACTCTTCGTTTGGTACTTGGGTTCGGATTGCTACCTTCACTACTTCTTTTCTGTGGCAGTTCATTTATATGTGTAGTAGTATCTTTGTTATTATTGCTTGGGTCAGGTGCAGGTTTGCTATCTGCCTTCTCCCCCTCAAACTGGCCATCTGATCCAGAGTGTCCAGTGTGGGAAATAACCAAATTGGGTGTCCCAAAACACAAGTTGTGCAAAACCTTAGTGGTGCACATGAATACATCATAGTACTGGATGGCCTTAGGTCCATCCTCATACCCCACAAAAATGGCTTTCACAGCCCTAGGGTGTAGCTTAGATTTTCCAATATCCTTGTTGAGCACCCAAACCGTCCATCTGAATTCCACCAAGTGGGATATATTGGGTCGGTTACTGGTCCATTTTTGAAAGGGTGTCATATTAGGTAAGGCATGTGTAAAGGCACAGTTTTGAATATAGGCAGCATGCTCAAAAGCATCAGGCCATAGTTCAGACAGTAAATTGTAATTGAATAACATTGCTCACCCTAACTCAACCACAGTGTGGTTCCAGCGTTCTGCTGTACCATTTTGTTCTGGTGAGTAGGGGGCAGTTGTCTGGAGCTCAATGCCCTTATTGAGACACCATGTGATCAGATCTTGATTCACATATTCCCGTCCATTATCAGCATGGATTGCTTTCGGCTGCAGGCCTTGTTGTCGTTCAATGGTTGACAAATACTGTTTCACTTTAGCAGGGGCTTTGTAATGATAGACTATATTTTCAAAACTTTTACTATACAACAAACAAACACTTTACTTTTCACTTCCTTTCTGATGCATTGCACATGACCATGGGAAAGTCACATGATCAACAATGACATCATGACACATGTTATTAATTTCCGCTCTTCTCTCATGCTGTCATACTTCTTTTTCCCATCATCAACTTCTTCTTCACACGTCTTACTTCTTTACCTTGACCATTTATGATAATTACCATAAACAGCACTTGGTCCGTGCCCATTTGTTACCAGTATATATACCTGTACCATTATACCTTAGAGCTCCAGTCTAATCCACTTGTTCATCGTGTCAGCTTGGCTACGTCCTTGCATTGAACCTTGAATTAAGGAAGACTCTTTCTATTCCCGCCAGTTGGTATACTGTGTCGACATCCGGCTAGTGGTTGCTCGAGAGAGTGATCATAACACTTGGATTAGACTAAACACACTATCCGGACTCTAGGGTTAAGGAGTTCCCATGGGGGATTCCCTATGTTTTCTTCTTCTTTACGTCCACACCTTTAGGACGTGGGTCTTGACGCCCAAGCTTTTGTCCCATTAGATAGAAATTTCTCAGTCCCTCCTTTGAGGTGATACCGGTGTTGGGGTCGTGCCCAATTTACCAAGGACGACTAGGGAACTACTGCCATTGAGCAGCCCTAGGCTAAGTCTATATCGAACACTAGTAGTCCCTGAAGTGATTCAGGAGGTAGAGCATCAGCAGTTTAGTTTCTTAGTATATGTGTAGTTTTGTTCCTGGTCACTGCGGTTGCCAGAGAACGTGTTACCAGAGTTTACAGAGGCGCAGATATTACCTCCGGTCGAAGAAATATTTCTTATGTAGTTTCGTTTGCCGAGTCCCCAGAGTGTGGTTGGAAGATACTGCGCAGTAAGGATCTCAATTTCATTTTCTAGTTTCATTTGCTGAAGAAGATTTGGAAACAAGGATGTCGTCAAGTAACATTGATATCAACGACTTGGTCTCACGGATCCAAGACCTTAATTTGGAATCCAAAAGGTCTTCAGTGACGAAAAAGATTGCTGACCCAGACAAGTGGGACGGTGATCGCACAAAATTCCGAGTCTGGTGGATAAAGCTCTGCCTTTGGGTTTCAGCCCAATCATGGAAGAATGACAAGTTAAGGGCAGTAGTGGTTCTTTCCAGATTCGAGAAAAGGGCAGAAGGTTTCGCACAGATTACCCTAGAAAAATATCTGGAAGCAGAGGACAACAAAAAGTTTGATGCACAAGGCAATCCTATGGGATCTCTCCTCAGAGATAAGGCCTGGCCTTCTTGGGGCCAGCTCCAACAGGAGATCAAAGACTATTTCCAGATTGATATCCTCGCCCACGAGTCATTGAAGAAACTGGAGGTGCTAAAACAAAACGGACACCCTATAGACCTCTTCTTACAAAGGTTCAAAGTGCTAAGGAGAGAAGCGGACATTGATGACAGCTTCGCCATGGAGTTGTTAAAAAAGGCGGTTGACTTCCGCATTTATGAAAGACAAAAACTAAACACTCCTGCTTCTGCATTCGACCTAGACGAGCTAGTCACTCGCTATAGGAATATAAGCTGTGCCTACAGGCATCCAACTAGGCCGGGGCGTGCCCATGGACATCTCGGCACATCAAGTGCCTCAAAAAGAAACTCGTACCTGCTTTGGCTGTTCCCAAGTAGGACATATTTGGCCGGATTGCTCAAAGAATCTGAACAAACACCGTTTCCCCCCAAAGGCGCAGCAACAAGCCATTTGGAACTGGGACACTGGTTCCTATGAGTACCCTCCAGAGCCAATTTACCAGGCTCCAGATTTCCATTCCTGCCCCCTCCCAACTCTGCCTTCTCCCCCTTCCTCCTTCCCACCTTCTATTTCCACGCAATCTGTGCAAACTTTCATTTCTGCCGAGGCCGAAGCCTTCTACAGAGATAAATTCGAAGTAGAAGCCAAACAAAGAGCCACGGACACTTTAAAAGGACAACGTTCATAGATGATGAGGGTCTCTGTGAACAGATAGACAATTTATCATTTTCTCCTTCTGTTGATGCACTCAGTGCCAGCATTCATACCATGACTACGGACAGTAATGAGAACAGTCTGGTAGATTGTATGGAGGACGATTTCCCTGTAACTACTATTTCCTCGATTTTGTCAAACAATAAAAATCTTTATTCCGAAAGGGCGACTCCTTGGAGCGTGGTGCCGGAATTAAAATGTAGCATGCTTGATTCCCTTGTTCGACAAGTCGAAAATTCACCTATTTATAAATCCCTCAATTCCTCAGTAACTATTGCCCAAAGATCATCCACGCTGAACTTTGGCAAAGAATTCTCTGTCAAAACAGTCTTGATGAGGAAACAGGAGGACCAATGGCAGAAATCATCTGTTCAGGCCTTACTGGATTCCGGGGCTTCTCACACTTTCATCGATGAACAATATGTATTACGACATGGTATCAAACAGTATGCTATTGCTAACCCTATTGCAGTTATTAATGCAGATGGCTCTAATGGAGCTATCGGCAAAGTCACACATATGGTTAAATTAATCATTGGCATTAATGACCATTTCAAGGTTATAGATGCTTACGTCTCTCGACTTGGTTCTCATCGTCTAATTATTGGATACAATTGGTTATACCGTCACAACCCAGACATTGATTGGGTTGCTAAATCTATTTCTTTCCCTAGATGTATGGAATACTGCCGAGTCATTGGCGGTGGACCCTACCCCCCACTTCCTCATTTATGCGGCGAAAAGCCAACTATTAGGGTTATTGAAGAAGGACTAAAAGAAAAGGTGCCGGAAGTCTATTATGACTTCTTAAATGTATTTTCAGAAAAAGAATCCAAATGCATGCCTGAGCGAAAGCCCTGGGATCATGCGATAGATCTCAAAGAAGACTTTGTCCCCAAAAAGGGTAGAGTCATTCCACTTTCGGATGTTGAGATGGAGGAAGTCCGCACCTTCGTTGAAAAAGAACTGAAAAAGGGGTATATACGACCATCTAAATCCCCCCAAACCACACCAGTCTTCTTCATTCCCAAAAAGGACAGTAAAAAATGCCTTGTTATGGACTACTGATATTTAAATAAGGGCACCATCAAAAATGCCTATCCTTTACCCCTCATTCCCACACTCATTGACTGCTTAAAAGGCGCTGATATGTTCACATGTCTTGATCTCTGTTGGGGTTACAACAATGTGAGAATCAAAGAAGGAGACGAGTGGAAGGGTGCATTCATCACCCCTATTGGCGCTTATGAACCTACTGTTATATATTTCGGAATGACGAACTCTCCACCTACATTCCAAACTATGATGAACGACATATTTAATGACATGTACGCTGTATTAGTAATCTACATAGACGACTGTATGTTATTTACGAAAGGGAGAACACAAGCTGAACATGAGGAGATCGTTAAGGAAGTTCTTCGCTGATTGGAGGAGAATAACCTGTACGTGAAACCAGAAAAGTGTCAGTTTTCCAAGGACAAAGTGGACTTTTTGGGTATGGTAGTATCTAAAGAGGGAGTCGAGACGCAGGAAAGAAGGTGGCAGGAGTCATGGACTGGCCCATTCCCACGTGTCTCAAAGGACTACAAGGCTTCCTTGGACTATGCAACTATTATCGTAGATTTATTGAAGGGTTCACAGATATCGCCCGACCCCTGAACGATCTTACCAAAAAAGATGTTCCTTTCCACTGGGGTCCTGACCAACAGAAAGCGTTTGATATGCTTAAGAACAAGTTCAGAACAGCCCCCCTTTTAGCCTATCCAGATCGGAACAAGGAGATGAGGGTAGAAACTGACGCTTTGGATATCACAACCAGAGCAGTTCTTTCCATAAAATCGGATGACAGACTTTGGCGACCATGCGCCTTCATTTCCCACTCATTCAACTCCACTGAGTGGAACTACCCTATTTACAACAAAGAACTCCTAGCCATAATCCGTGCACTAGAGGAGTGGAGGCACTACCTTATTGGTAGAGAAGGTTTCGAGATCTGGACGGATCACAAGAACCTCGAATACTGGAAAAAGCCTCAAACTCTCTCAGGACGACAAGCACATTGGCATGCACTCCTTCAAGAGTTCAACTATGTCTTTACTTATAAACCAGGATCAAGTAATGGACGAGCAGACACATTATCACGTTGACCAGATCATGGTGACGCAGTAAAGGACCATAACGAAAATATTACTGTACTACCAGAACATCTATTTATTAATAATGTTTCTCTTTCATCGACATTTATAGAATCATTGAGGCATGAATCATCCAAATTGGGTGTAAATGCTATTCATGACTTCTCTTACGTGTCTGATGACTATATTTTCAAAAACACCAAAAACAAAATCTTTGTTCCCGAACCATTACATATAGAACTCTTAACTTTATGTCATGATCACCCCATCGCAGGACATTGCGGACATGGATGTACAATACACCTACTTACTAGACACTTCTCGTGGCCAGGAGTCACAAAAGACATTAAAGATTATGTAGATAGCTGCCAAGTGTGTGCCCAAACAAAGGGAACCTCAAAGGCACTGGCAGGAAAACTTATTCCATTACCCACACCTACTAGACCTTGGGAAGATCTCTTGGTCAATTTCATTATGGGATTACCTAAATCCCAAACCTTCACTGCTATTTGCATCGTGGTAGACTGCTTCTCCAAAGAAGTAGTCTTTATACCCTGTTACGATACAGTTTCCTCTTTGGACTTGGCTAAAATATTTAGAGACAATGTTTGGTGCATTCATGGACTTCCCTCAACAATAGTTTCAGATCGAGGCCCATAATTCGTTTCGGACTTTACCTGAGAGCTGTGTAAACTCCTCTCCATCTCCCAAAAAGTTTCCACCGCTTATCATCCCCAAACCGATGGACAAACAGAATGTATCAATAGAGAACTCGAACAGTATCTCTGTTCTTACATGTTGAAGAAGCAGGAACAATGGGCAGATTGGATTAAAACGGCACAATTCTTCCACAACAACTCTCTCACCACCTCCACCGGTTCCATCCCTTTTGCCATAACATGCAACTATGCCCCATGCATGGGTTTCAAAGGGAAAGTGACAGGTCCAGGTGCTGAATTTGGGAAAGAATTCGGACGTTCACACAAGGAGATAGAAGCAGCACTCAATATATCTAAAGAAAGGATGAAGCAGTTTGCCAACAAAAGAAGGTCGGAAGCTCTGGAGTACGTTATTGGTCAGCAAGTCTGGCTTTCCATAGATAAATTAAAGCTACCTTATACAGCGAAAAAACTCACACAAAAATGGATTGGACCTTATCGGATCAAAAAGGTCTTACCAAATGCCATTGAACTCATTCTTCCTAACTCCATTCGTATCCACCTAACCGTCAACATCTCTTGCATTAAACCTTATAGAGAAACTCTCCCAGGTCAACCCATACAACAACCTGATGCAATCGAGATAGACGAAGAAGGAGAAGAACAGTTTGAAATAGACTACATTGCCAGTTCCCACTTTGTAAAAAGGAAGCTCCAATATCTGGTACACTGGAAGGGTTACGATGAAACAGACAGAACATGGGAAACATCGGACATTATCAATACAGCTCCAGATGCAGTCGCTGATTTCCACTGTCTAAACCCTTCAGCACCACGTAAACTCTGAGGACTTTCAACTGCAGACTTCCAATCTCTATTTAAACCATATGAAAACTATACTGAATCGAACTTTCATGGGACTCATCTAGAATTCGAGTCTTAAAGAGGGAGTAGTGTAATGATAGACTATATTTTCAAAACTTTTACTGTACAACAAACAAACACTTTACTTTTCACTTCCTTTCTGATGCATTGCACATGACCATGGGAAAGTCACATGATCAACAATGACATCATGACACGTGTTATTAATTTCCGCTCTTCTCTCACACTGTCATACTTCTTTTTCCCATCATCAACTTCTTCTTCACATGTCTTACTTCTTTACCTTGACCATTCATGGTAATTACCATAAACAGCACTTGGTCCATGCCCATTTGTTACCAGTATATATACCTGTACCATTATACCTTAGAGCTCCAGTCTAATCCACTTGTTCATCGTGTCAGCTTGGCTATGTCCTTACATTGAACCTTGAATTAAGGAAGACTCTTTCTATTCCCGCCAGTTGGTGTACTGTGTCGACGTCCAGCTAGTGGTTGCTCGAGAGAGTGATCATAACAGGCTTCACTCTTATGTTGCATGAATGCTACCTGCACATGTCTTGTAGCATCATCCACAAATGATATGTAGTATCTGTACCCTTTGTTGGATATGACATGAGCAGGTCCCCATATATCCATATGTGTCAACTCACCAGGTACGTGATCCTGGCAGGTTGCCATATTGGGTAATGGTGTGCAAGTGAATTTAGCCTTGATGCAAGCCTCACAATGGATGTCCTTTGAACTGTCAGTGACAGAGAAGCCATCGATGAAGTTTTTGTCATGTAGTCTAGTGATACCAGACATACCAATGTGCCCAAGGCATCTGTGCCATTCCACCCAAGTACAAGCGTGTTTGGTAGTAATATTTGCTTGTTCAATCGATTTTATTTTTACTTTGAGATAGTATAGCTGGTCTCTAAGGGAGCCAGTCATTATTTTCTTATTGGATGCATCATAAATATTTATTTGGCCATTCTCAAATGTTGCTTTGCCTGAGGCAACATCCATGCACAGTAAGGATAATATATTTTCTTGCACTTCAGGTACATGGAGTACCCTGTGTAACTGGACTTGGCTAATTGTTCCGTCTACTTGGCAATCGAGGGTGACAGTTCCTTGACCACAAGCGGTGACAGGTACGTTACTGATCCCTTGGATCACTTTCTTTGTTAGAGAAGTGTATTCCTCAAAGGTGTCTCTGTCATTACAGATGTGTGTGGTCACACCTGAGTCTGCAATCCATGAATAAGCAGAAAAATCGGCCTTGCTGGCCTCTTTGTTTGTAGCTACATTTACATTGTGTGTGAACCTATGTGTGATTTCTGCTGTATCACTATCGGAGTCTCCAGAATATTTGCTCATGGCAGTGTGGGCACACTCCTTCCCTTTATGGTTGGAGTCCCTACTATCTCTGCTCTTGGAGAACCTCCCCTTTCCTTTGTTTGCTGGGTTTTTCCAGCATTCTTCATCTCTATGCCCAAATCTGTTGCATATGTTGCATTTGGGTTTGCCCTCAAAGTGGCAATCACTTGTGACATGGTTGCTACGTCCACATATGGTGCAGATACATTGCTTCTTATGATTGCCAACACTAATGGAGCTGCTTGCTGAATAAGCGAGTTCTTTGGCAGCTTCCCTTTGTTTGTGTCACTTGTACTCCTCATGGAGCAGGGAGAACAGCTCTTGCATGGTGAGAGATTGGGCATGATGGTTCCCTTGCATCCCACCATGGTAGCCTAGGTAGCCTTGAGTGAACGAATCCCAGCTCTTAGGTAGAGATGATGCAATGAGAACTTTGAATTCATTCTCTGCGACAATTTCTCCTGCAAGTGTGAGACACTCCTGAAGGAGCCACAGCTCATTAAGATGTGCCGAGATATCAGCACCTTCTATGGCTGTAGTGCTGTAAAGAGCATGCTTGGTGGCAATGATGGACTGGTTGCCACGTGGTTCATGGATGATACGGAGGGCTTCCCACATTTGAGCAGACGTATCACATTCTCTCACATACACTACTTGATCATCTTTAATTGATGTAGTGATGAGGACTTGTGCTGCATTGTCTCGGTTTTGCCACTCTTTAGCTGTGACAGGGTCACTTGGCTCAGCTAATTTGCTGACAACAACTTCATGCAGGTCCTTCTGTCTAAGGACTGCCGTCATTCTCATCATCCAAGCTAGCCAGTTGCCATCCTTGAGCCCCTCTATTTTAGGAGCTCTGGTATCAACAACTGAAGCTGGAGCCATCTGGGCCACTGGTGGTTGGACTGGCATGCTTATCTGCATGGTACTCTGAGCAGGAGGTGGAGGTGGCAGCTGTGCTGGCAGTGGTGGCTGTTGTCCATGATTGGACATGTCGACGAGATAAGACAGATAAGATTGAGAGTAGGTGTAGATTGATAGAGTTGCTAAGCAGGGCTCATAACCTCTAGTCGAGGTCACACAGAGGAAGATGGGGGTATGAGAAAGAGTTCTCTGATATTCGTTTCTATGGTATTCTATCTATTTGTACTCGATAGGATATCATATGCTTTGTGCACGT
>JBBPKW010000861.1:0-10970 GCA_038089475.1 Boletus aff. vermiculosoides | reverse complement strand
TTTCTGATTCATGTCCCATACCTTTTTGCTCATGCCAAGAGATTGCAGACCAAGTGGATGAACTTCTCCACGCACCAGAACCCCCCGACAGCCGCTGTGATCCTCATCCACTTCCCTTACAACTCGATAGCAGGCATGGTTCTTATCAGAATCGTCAAGGAAGACCTTAGGGAATACCCTTCAGGGATGTCCAAGAGTGAAGACAATTCCAATTCTGAGGAAACTATACTACAATACATGGGGGTTTATATACATCTGGATGTAAGCTGACTAAGCAACTAGGCTACAGGGTTTGGACATTAACTGATCTGGTGGAAGTATGTAGAAGGTTCTGAAAGGTTCCATGGTGTTCTGTGACATGTGAAGAGTGAAAGAATATGAATTCTGACATTCTGACATTACCCTCCTTCTAAGAGTCAAAGTCCCTTTCAACTAGGAGGCCTTCCAAGAGAGGCATATCTGTCATGGGTGTTTCTGGTGTGAAGTTTCATAAGGGATCTAATTGTTCACAGAAGGAGAGGAAATTGGGGTCAAGGAACATTGGGGAGGGAACAGGGAGTGGTAAGCCAGTGCAGATAGGGCAGATGCAAGGCAGGTTGGGCTTGCCATCATAGAAGCGGATGTGCATTGTCTTTTTGGGATGATGAGTGGTAGGGTGGTGACTGTTATGATTGACCCTGGTAGGGGCAAACGTAGACTTGGTCACGAGGAGGCGAAGGTATTTCCTCAGGTTATTACCATGAGGGGTCCGAAGGCCTGAGGTTGAAGGCCAGAGGCATCATCAGTGAGTATGAAGGCCGAAGGTCTAAAGCCTGGGGCGTCGTCTGGGATCAAAGCATCTACTTGAAGTAAGATGGAGACTTAGGGACCCGAGGTCATGGCAGAGTGTGAGATTAGCCCGAGTAGGTCTAACTTGGAGAGATACAAGAGAGGCTACGAGGGTTTATATACGTCTCAAAAGGAAGAAGCAAACAATGGAAAATAGAAGTTCATAGAATGTGAAAGAAGGATTTGTAATCATAGGCTGACTGATGAGAGAATGAAGTAGAATGCGATGGAAAGAGTATATTAAGTCAGCATAGAAGAAAGCGGAGAAAAGAAAGGCATTGGCTGGGTTGGAACTCGATGATTGACAAAGATAGAAGTGGAGACGACGATAGAGAAAAGAAAAGGATAGCATGTAGTTGGAGACCAATCATAACATTACCCCTGTTGTAAGTTTCGAAACCCTGTTGAGAACTCTTTCAGAACAAATCTGCTGAGGAGGGGCCGGGGGAGCCAGTGATATTTCCCCAGGCGGCGTCGTCATATACGTCATCCCCATGGTTGATAGGGGAGCAGGGGCGGGGGGTGAGGTGCGGTTGGGTGGTACACATCCTGGGTTGTGGGATGAAGCAGACACTTCTTTGTGAGGATGAGGAGGACCTGTGCGAGGAATGAGATGAAAAGGAAGTGGAGGGAGAAGGTGGGGTCCATTGTAGGGGGCAGCGAGTGAGTACGTGGCCGGGTGCCCAGACAAGACAGGTCGGGCATTGGTAGCTATGGCATCCAATGCAGTAGTGTCCGAGCCGGTGGCATTGTCAACAGGTTTCAGCATACCTGGGGTGAGTGGAAGGGAGGGCAAGGGCACCATCAGCCCCAGTCCAGTAGGCTTCGGTACGTTCTATTATATGCTCTTCTTCAGAGTTGAGGGGGGAGGAGGACACGGAGGGGGTGTGGACGTATTGGGTGGCTTTGCAGATCTGTCTCCTGACATGGGCCTGTTCTTCACAGTATCAGTCAAGATTGGTGAGGAACTCGTCCATGCCAAGTTGATGCATGGTGACAATGAGGGCCCCTTGTACCTACCGGTGGATGTCAGTGAGGATAGTGGCATGGAGGGCTTGATCAGTGGAGGTGGTGGGGCGAACGTGGAATAGGCGGAGTCGTTCATTTTGGAGGAATGCTTGATAGAGAGAGTATAGCGGGGAGGCGAGATCTAGATGTGCAGATATGGATTGGGCAAGGTGAGATTCCATGATATAAGTGGTGATTTGTTCAATGATGTTGGCGTCGGGAAGGTCCTCCCTCATCTGGTGGGCAGCCATGGGTACATCGACTGCGAGGACTGTGCGGGAAAGGGGAGTGTTGGGAGTGGTGGGGTGTTCGACAAGAGGGGGCCAGACAGTGTCTGGGTCTTCAGACATGGGGGTAGTGGCACGAGAGGTGTCGTCCACTACAGTGGAGGAGAAAGGAATAGAGGAAACAGAGGAGATGGAGGAGTCTTCTACAATAGTGAGAGAATCGGAGATGGAGGAGATGGAGGAGACGGAGAGGTGGTCTGAGCAGGGCATGTTTAGTTATTGGTTGGAGAGGAGCAGTGATGACGGGGGAACATCTTGGGGTGTCGACCTTTATAGTCAAGGAGAGCGGACTTTGCATGTTTGAGGTTCCATTCTGGGATCCAGGAATCCTCTTTGGGAGGGAAGCCTTTCCATTGGATCAGGAATTGGCGGGAAGATGGGGTTCTGCGATGGTGCAAGATGTATTCGATTTCGTATTCCTCTTCCCCTTGGACCAGGTCAGGGGGTGGTTTTGGGAAATTGGGTCTATGGATGGGGTTCTTGTGATAGGGCGATAAGAGGGAGGCGTGGAATACAGGGTGGATCTTCTAGGTTTTCGGGGTGCGGAGGCGATAGGTGATCGGAGAAAGGACTTCAGTGATGGAAAAGGGGCCTTCTCTTTTTGGGGCGAATTTGGGGTTAGCGGTGGACTGTTTAAGGTTTTGAGCTTCTAGTCAAACCAGATCTCCTTTTTTGAATGGGGTGAACTGTCTGTGTGTGTGGGCGGCCATAGTTTGTTTGGCGAGTTCATGGCAGGCCAGGGCTTTGTTGCGGGAGGCAGAGAGTCATTTAATGCGTTCTTTGACGGCAGGAAGGGGGGATTCAGCGGTGACGGTGGGTAAGGCGCGGGGTTCATATCCCATCATGAGGAAGAATGGAGATTGGTTGGTGATGGAATGAGGGTGGTGGTTGTGGGCGAATTTGGCATGGGAGATGGAGTTGGCCCAGGTGGAAGGGAGGTCGCCACAGAAGATTCAGAGGTAGGTTTCAATTTCTTGGTTGACTTGTTCAGTTTCCCTGTCGGATTGGGGGTGGTAGGTGAAACGATCACCTTAAACGCTCCTATATTCTTTCACTTTTTCCTTACCATTTCACCTTTCGTATACTCGACTTCTGATCACGTGACTATTTCCTTTTATAGACATTTCCTTATATAGTAAAGACCGGCCCTAAACTGGTCCGTGCTCATAGTGTACCTTGGCCCATGTGTATTTTAGTATAGTATATAAGTAGTCGTACTCTCTCATGTATTCCCTATCTTTGGAATTCTCATTCTTTCACTCGAATATCGGCTTCGGTTGACTCTTGTGGTCTTTGAGCTTTTCATAATTCCAAAGATATCCTGGTCGCTGAGCACTTTGCTCCCTGACTCCCTCCACTCGTCACTCTCATCGTTCATCACCACCACTGCCTAGTACAGACACTTTATCTGTCACTAGTCCTTTTTCCACCTCGTGTTTTGTTATACGCGGATCCCAGCATTAAGGGAAATTCAGTACTGCTACTGTCTTAGCAGCGAGACAAACACTCGGCCCACGTTTGCATATACAGTCGTCCGCCGTCTAAATAAGGATAACGTTGCTTTTGGGCATAGTGCACTAGCCCTCGTCATCAGCTGAGATCTAGCTGTTCGTATCTTCCTCGATGCTACAGGAAGCAGGTTCATGTGATTACCTGTGATGTCATGCCAGTAAAACGCTCTGTAAAAGCATTGTTACAACACCGGACCTAGTTCCATCTACCCTCGACATGCCGAAGAAGCCCTCAAGCTTCTAGAAACCTCTACCTCCACCTTCCACCACATTCGGACCCAACTCTGCCAACCTGTCTATTAGACAGGTAAGCAGAGGCTCGGTCGTTGCGTACCAATCCTAAATGTCCAACCCATACTCTATCCCCCTCCCAATGTCACAAGCACAATCGAGAGCACAAAAACAATCTCCCTCTATTCTCCAATCATGAAATCCCATGAGAGGAACACCTGGAGACATTACTATGTCACCAGATCATACCCCACTCGTCGCCCCCGCACCAATCCCCACTCACATCCCACTGCCTGTCCCCACGTCCAGTCGGCCAGGACAAAATTTTGCCAATGCATACTACAACTGGCTCAACCAAAGGCTGGTCAACCCCGCCCAAGTCAGAACGCCTCCTCTTATGGTGTCTCCGGACTACCGATACTACTCATCTTGCCCACTCCCCCCTTGCCCCCAGGTCCCAGAAGGACCAAGATTGTCACCATGTCCCGCCACCCACGGCTTCCCACCCGCTAAGCTGGGAAAATCCCTTGCCAAGAAGCCTGAGAGCTTCGACGGCAACAAGACCAAGTTCGTCCACTGGTGGCGAACTTTAGAGCAGTACTTCGAAGGCTTTGAGGAGGAGCTTTCTGACAAGCAAAAAATGACGATAACCATGTCGTACATGACCGGGGACAACATGGCAGGGAGATTCGCCGACCTTGCTCACGAAAATCAATGGGCAAAAACGATATCATGGACCTTCTTTGAAGAAAAGATGAAAGAGTCCTTTGAACCACCGTCCTTGGCTTGCAAAGCAGAAAGCGAGCTAATGGACATAAGACAATACCATAACGAGACAGTCCAGGAATTTTTCCTGAGGATGGCACAGCTTGCCGGGCAAGCGAAATTCAACATGAGGACGAACCAGAGGACAATGTGCAACCTGGTTCGTAAAGCGGTCCACCAAGACATCGTTGACCACGTCCTTCAGTCAGACCCCGACATGATCGACGAGACTAACATGAAGCTCTGGGAGACCAAGTTGGTCAAAGCCGATGTTATCCTAAGAGACGTAGCCAATAGAAAAAGGCAAGTGTCTCAAAGAGGACCCACTTACAATCCTCAATTCACCCGTCGTCCCCAGACCTCCTATCTGCCGCCAAAAGGACCTCCCCCCACTTCCACCTCGATGACACCACCCACCACCACCACCGCCTCCACGACCACTCCTCACCTGAACGCTACGGGTGTCTTCCCAGGCAGAGGAGCGCCCATGGAGCTTGATAAGGCGCGCGCGGCAGGAGTATGCCGACAATGTGGGAAACTGTGGCCATGTGCCGAGCACCTCCGCCCTCATCAAGCTACGAGGTTTTTTTTATCCATCCCGAAAGAACAATACGCCGAGATCAGAGCGATGATGGACGCTGCTGAGAAAGAGGATGTAGTTACGGTTCAGGATTTTCAGTCGGTACAGTAGACAACAGTTGATCTTCTGTACAAAATCTTAAGTCATTGCCAAATAAATTTACTGTGTTGACCTGCGATGACGAGACTGAAATGAAAGAACCAAAAGTAAACCTTCCCCAAAAGGAAGTAAAAATGACCATCCTAAAAAAGGAAAAGAAGAAGAGTGTGGTGGTAATGCCCCCTTCAAAGAGTAACGAGGCTGCTGTGTGCCCGCCTCTATCAAAAAGCGAGAAAAGTTGGAGAAACACCGCTGATCCTTGGAGTATCAGGTGGATTCAACAACAAACCAAGTGTCCTGATATAAAAAGGACAATAAAACACGTGAAATCATTTGTCCATGAGTCACGACTACCAGAGGTCAATGAACAACTAATAAAAGACCTCCAAGAAATGACTGAGGAAGATGCGTTCTGGGTAATAAAAGATTTGCAAAATAAACCCAGATTCGTGAACGCCTCATTAAGACGAAAGGACAAAAACTCCCTCACCATACCTGCAACAATACGAATGCCCGACGGGACACAGACGGACGTACAAGTCCTTGTCGATTCTGGATGCACGGGATCCTCCATCCACAAAGATTTCGTAGCAAAAGAGGGATTATTCACCCATAAATTACCAAGACCGGTCTCCGTATACAACGCCGACGGAACTCTAAACCAAGCAGGAAAAATAACAGAGTTCATCATTATAGAATTACAAATAGCCGGTCACAAAGAACAAATAGCCTTAGCTGTCACCAACCTAGGGATAAACCAAATTTTCTTAGGCTACGATTGGCTGAAAATGCACAATCCAGAAATAGACTGGAAAACAGGCAAAATCCAATTCCGATGTGAAGATGACCATATGCCCCAACTAATCGACACTGAGGATGAGGATGAAGACGAAGACTTTTCATACACCCAAGGAGACAGACTATTCCAACTCAACTGCAAAGAATACCTCAACAATACCGCAACAGACATCACAGTAGAAGAGTATAAGAAAAAGGAAAAGAAAACCTTCGAACAAGTCGCTCCCGAATACGTGCATGAATATAAGGATGTCTTCGCTAAAGAAAGCTTCGATGCGCTACCTCCATGATGACCCTGGGACCACGCCATCGAACTCCTACCTGGAGATCATGAAGTAGATTGCAAGGTCTACCCGTTGAATCCAGGAGAACAAGAAGAACTGGACACATTCTTAGAGGAAAACCTAAAGTCTGGACGAATACGACCATCCAAATCCCCGTTTGCTTCAGCATTCTTCTTCATAAAAAAGAAAGATGGCCATTTACACCCCGTACAGGATTATCAAAAACTAAACACAATCACCAAAAGAAATCGATATCCACTCCCCCTGATAAGCGAACTCATAGACAAGCTCAAGTCTGCAAAATACTATACCAAATTCGATGTCAGATGGGGATATAACAATGTACGGATGGCTGAAGGAGACGAATGGAAAGCAGTGTTCAGAACTAATCGAGGACTCTTTGAACCCCTCGTCATGTTCTTCGGCTTAACCAACTCCCCCACCACCTTCCAAACAATGATGAACTCCCTATTCTGAGATCTGATAAATCGAGGAGTTGTAGTCGTCTACATTGATGACATAATGATCTTCACCAAGACAATTGAGGAACATCAAAAAGTAGTCAAAGAAGTGTTGCAAATCCTTCGAGAAGCGCACCTCTATCTGAGACACGACAAATGTGACTTCAAAGTCACCGAAACAGAATTCCTCGGATTGATAGTATCTCAACAACAAGTGAAGATGGACACAAAAAAGGTCAATGCAGTTCACGATTGGCCTGTTCCCACAACAAGAAAACAACTTCAAGGATTCCTAGGATTCCTCAACTTTTACCGACGATTCGTCAGAAACTTCTCCCAGATAGCTCGCCCCCTCAACGAGCTCACATTGGAGAAGAAGGAATTCATCTGGTCAGAACGATGTCAATCAGCGTTCGAAGAGCTGAAACTCACACTGACCTTTGCTCCGGCCCTTGCTATGCCCACCGTAGATGATCCGTTCCGGGTGGAAACGGACGCATCAAGTGTAGGATTAGGCGCTGTGCTTTCACAACATCGAGAAAGTGCATGGCATCCGGTCGCCTTTATCTCAAGATCCCTCAATGATGCCAAAAGAAATTACCACGCATCAGATCTAGAGATGCTCGCCATTATACACGCTCTAAAAGAATGGCGACAATACTTGCTCGACGCAAAACACCCTGTGGAAGTCTTAACCGACCATAAAAACCTTGAATTCTTCAGAAAACCACAGGATTTATCACGTCGACAAGCAAGATGGCAGCAAATTATCCAGGAATACAACATTACCATCACTCACAGACCTGGAAAATCCAACCCTGCCGATCCTCTGTCCAGGAGGCCAGACCTTAAAAAGGGGGTAAACGACAACGCCCAAAAAATACTCTTACCCGACACCCTCTTTTCCAATGCCATAACTACCGAATCCATCCTCGAGCGAATCAAAAAACTACAATATAAACAAGAAAGGTTCGTGAGAGAAGGACTAAAAAAGGAAAAGACCAACTGGACAACCAAAAATGGCCTCGTCAAATGGAAAAACCTCATCTACATTCCAAATGACGCTTCACTCCAGGAATCAATCATCATCGCCAACCACGATCATCCTATATCTGGACACCCAGGCGTAAAAAGAACCCGAGACCTCATAATGAGTGAATACTATTGGCCTACAATCCGTAAAGACATTGAAGCCTACATAAAAGGGTGTGACACCTGTCAAAAGGTGAAAGCCCGAAACACCGCTTCTAAAACCCCCCTCCACCCCAATGAAATTCCATCCACCCCATGGGAAATTATCTCTGTAGATCTAATTGGACCCCTCCCCCAATCTCAAGGCAAAAACACAATCCTCGTAGTAGTGGACAGATTCACCAAAATGATCCACTTAATACCTGTTACAGACACTATCACCTCATGAGGAGTAGCCGTAGCCTTCAGAGACAATGTGTTCAAACTCCACGGAACACCCAAAAAGATCATATCGGATCGAGGTCCCCAATTCGTGTCGTCATTTATGACCGATCTGTACACGTTATTAAAAATCGAAGAAAATCCATCCACTGCATACCACCCCCAAACCAACAGTCAAACCGAAAGGATAAACCAAGAAGTGGAAAAATACCTTTGAATATACATAAACCACAGACAAATAGATTGGGCAGATTGGCTGCCAATAGCTGAGTACGCACACAACTCTCAAACAACTAGTGCGACTGGCTTCTCCCCATTCATTCTTAACTTCGGACAACAACCCATCATCCATACCCCATCCACCAAAGTAAAGAACAAATCCACAACTGATTTCGTCAAAGAAATGAAAACTCACCACAAATCAGCCAAGAAATCACTGGAGAAAGCAGCAGAACAAATGAAAAAGACGCACGACAAAAATGTCCACACCATCATTGAATATCAAGAAGGGCAATTAGTACTCCTAGATGCTAAAAACATTAAGATGAACCGACCCACTAAAAAGTTCGACGATAAGAGATATGGACCGTTCAAAGTCAAAGGAAAAGTCAGAGTAGCAGCATACGAGCTAGAGCTACCAAAAACCTGGAAAAACATTCACCCTGTGTTCAATGAATCACTCCTTATGCCCTACCACCAACCCACATTCCCCTCTCAAACCAAATCCAAACCACCCCCCCTATCGTTGTTGAACAACACAAGGAATACAAAGTACAGGAAATAGTGGACTCGAGGAAGAAAAGAGGGAAAACAGAATACCTCGTTCAGTGGAAAGGTTACCCCCAAGAAGAACAAACTTGGGAACTGAAGGAAAATGTCACAAACGCCCCCGACGCGATAAAAGACTTCCACAAAACGCATCCGCAGGCAATTCGAGCTCAACAAGAGGACAACTGTGATTGCGACCTTTGTGCAAAATCTACTACCCTATTCCACGATAAAAACTTCCAACAATTCGCTCACTCATTGAACAAACTACCTGACTCACTCTTCAAAATTCCCATTCCCGGTTCTGAACCTTCCATTGACGGAATCTTAGTCGAAAGGGACTTTGACCATTAAAAAGGGGGTAATGAAACAATCACCTTAAATGCTCCTATATTCTTTCACTTTTTCCTTACCATTTCACCTTTCGTATACTCGACTTCTGATCACGTGACTATTTCCTTTTATAGACATTTCCTTATATAGTAAAGACCGGCCCTAAACTGGTCCGTGCTCGTAGTGTACCTTGGTCCGTGTGTATTTTAGTATAGTATATAAGTAGTCATACTCTCTCATGTATTCCCTATCTTTGGAATTCTCATTCTTTCACTCGAATATTGGCTTTGGTCGACTCTTGTGGTCTTTGAGCTTTTCAGTAGGTGGTGGAGAGGGAAAGGTCGTAATTTAGGAGTTTTCCAAGTTCTTTTGCGAATTCGGAGGCAAACTAAGGTCCCCGGTCAGAGATCACCTTATCAAAGAGTCTGAAGTGGAGGTAAACCTTGTGAAAGAATAGGGCGGCGATCCCTTCAGCAGTGACAGTGTTTTTGGTGGGGCAGAGGATTACCCCCTTTGTAAGCCCATGGTCAACCATGACCAGTAGGGTGTTGAAGCCATTGGAGAGGGGGAGTCTGGTGATGAGGTCGCAGGAGATTTGTTGAAAGGGTCAGGTGCAGGAAGATTTGATTGGGGTGAGGGGGGGTATGGTGGGGTGTGTGTTGGCTTTGTTTTGCTGGCAAGTGGTGCAACCTTCGACGTATTTATGGACATAGGAGGCGAGGCTGGGCCACCAGAATTCAGAAGTGACGAGTTGGCGGGTTTTCTGGTAGCTGGGGTGACCAGTGGTTGCATGGTCGTGGCAGTGGGTAAGGATGGAACGGCGTAGGGAATCATCGGCAGGGATGTATACTCGCCCTTGGTAGGTGAGGATGCCATTGGTGAGTTGCCAGTTAGATAAGCAGGAGGAGTAGGCAGAGGGGATGTGTTTGTCCATGGATTGGAGTGCTTGGATGATGAGGGGGTCGGATTGGGAGAACTGGCAGATGCATTGGTGAAGGGCGGAATCAATGAGGTTGACGAAGAGGAAAGAGGGGAGAAGGGTGACGTTTGCATTGTCGGAGTCATTTTGGGGAAGGAGGTCAGGGCGGCGAGAGAGGGTGTCGGGTCTGGCGAGGAGTCTTCCAGGAACATGGACAATTTTAAGGTCAAAGTCGAAGAGGTCGACAAGCCAGCGGGCTTGTCATCGGTTGAGTGCTTGTGGTGCATGGAAGTAGGTAAGGTTTTTGTGGTCAGTGAACACTTGGACGGGGAAGGGAGAGCCATGGAGGTAGTGTTGCCAGGTTTTTAAGGCACGAATGATGGCGAGGAGTTCACGGTCATAGATGTCATAGTTGTGTTCAGCAGGGGCAAAGGACTGGGAAAGATAAGAGCAGGGATGCCAGTCTCCATTGGAGTCAGTCTGAAGAAGAATGGCGCCAGAAGCGAACTTAGAGATGTCAGTGGCGATGGCAAAGGGGGCGGAGAGGTTGGGGAGGTGAAGGACAGGTTTGGAAAGGAACAGGGTTTTGAGGTTGTCAAAGGCCAGTTGGCATGAGGGGGACCACTCCCAGGGGTGGTTTTTCTTGGTAAGGTTGAGGAGTGGTTGGGCAACGTTGGAGTAGTCA
>JBBPKW010000858.1:0-10979 GCA_038089475.1 Boletus aff. vermiculosoides | reverse complement strand
GCAGAGATGAGGGAGGAAAACAGAATGGTCCTAGAGCATAGCTAAGGTGTCATATATATAGGATATGGTCAGAATGCCAAAGGTCAGGGATGTTACAGTTGCCTCAAACAGAGGTAGCCATGGTACTCGGTCAGTCACAAAGTCAGTCATGGATGACAATCCGCACAGAGGTGGAACAAGGGATTGAGACAACAGTCTCATCAAGGACTTCCTAGCAGAGGTTCCAACTAGGTGGCAAGACCAGGGGGTATCCGCTGGTAACTAGGGATGAGATGACAGCCTCGACAAGGGTGCCACACAGCTAAGGGGCAACAAGGAGATGTTGGCTGGAAAGCTCAATGACGTGGGGTTTCCAAGGACAAGGGAAGTTATATCCAAGTAGGTCTAACTTGAGGATACAAGGTAGAGCTACAAGGGTTTTTATACTACTGTTGAGAGAACAAAACAAAGAAGGGAAAATAGAAGTTCATAGAACAAAGTGGAGTGCTTGGTAAGTGTATGCTGACTGATGGAAGAATATTGTAGAATGCAAGAGAAGGAAAGGATTAAGTCAGCGTAGAAAAGAAGAGGAAAACATATGACAGTGTGAGGAGTTGAACCAAGCACCCTCTATAACAAGAAAAGAAAGTGACGATGAAGATGTAGGGAAGAAAGAAATAAGAAGCAGTCAGCATACAATTGTAACATTACCCCCCAGTTATGGTTTAGTTTCCAACAAGAACCCTTTCAAAAGAGGTTGGCAGAGGAAGAGCTGGGCAATCTGGTGATGTTACCCCAAGTGACATTATCTCCATGGTCAATGGGGGAGCAGGGGCATGGGAGATGTCTGGGTTGGGTGGAACATCTCCTGGGCTGTGGGACAAAGCGTACGGAGCGGGAAGAGGAGGAGGTGGAGTGATGAGAGCCCCTAGATGAAGAAGAGGTACTGGGGGAGACAGGGGTTTGATGGAGGGGGCAGCGGGGAAGCATATGGCTGGGGGCCCAAATGAGGCAAGTGGGACACTAATAAAGATAGCAGCCGATCCAGTAATGGCCAAGGTGGTGGCATTGTTGGCAGGTCTCAGCATAACAGGGGTGGGAGGATGGTAAGGGCAAGGCCCTGTTGGTGCCGGTCCAATAGGCTTTGGTTCGTTCAATGATCCTCTCCTCTTTGGAGTTAAGCAGGGATGAAGATGTTACGATTCATCATCAACCACATGTTAACCTTTTCTTTTCTTCGTCATCACTTCTACTCTTACTTTCCTCGGTCGTCAAGTTCGACTCTGAATATCTCCCTTTTGTTCTGTGCTGACCTAATCCCCACTTTCCATTGAGTTCTACGATATTCTTTCATCAGTCAGCCTTAGCTTACGAATCGTTCTTTCATGTTCTACAAAGTTCTATTTCCTCTTGTTTGTCTTCCTTCTTCGAGACGTATATATAAACCCTCGTAGCTCTTCTTGTACTCTCCAAGTTAGACCTACTCGGGCTAATCTCATACCTTGTTCTGCTCGACTTCGGGTCGATAAGTCTCCGTCTTACTTCGAGTAGACGCTCCTTGTTCCCTCGACGACTCCTCAAGCCTTCGCCTTGTGGACTTCGTACCCCTCGACGACTCCTCAAGCCTTCGCCTTGTGGACCTCGTATCCATCGTAGGAACAACCTACGATAGTACCTTTCGTGCCCTCAGACGACCGAGTCTACGTTTGCCCTTACCCAGGTCAATCGTAACAAAAGGTCTAACTTTGATATTCGAGACTACCGTTGTTGTAGCTTTCCACCATTTCCTCTCGACACCTCCCAGATCGCTGGTGGCGTTCTACCCCAGCCGACGAAGAAGAATCCTCGTCCTCCAACCCTAGCCCTGAACGAAGGGAACCCTCGCCTGACTCCGATCAGGACCTTGACCTCCCGCTTTACCAAGAGCCGGACGAAACCCTAGACCTCTCCCACGAACTATCGGCCACCCTCCACATTCCCCGCCCCCCTACTCCTCCCTCTCCCACTCCCACATCCTCACGTCCACCACTCTTTCCCCCACCCCCACCTCAACCGCGACTACCTCCCCCACCGCCACCACCCCCGTTTTCCCGACCACCACCGCCACCAATGTCCAACAAACCAGTGGAACTTTGCATCGCTCTCCCAGAGAAATACGATGGCTCCTATGACACCGCCCTTCAATGGCTGCACTCCGTGCAGTTCTACCTACACGTCAACAAAGATACGTACAAAGACGACGACAAGCAAATCGCCTTCGCCCTCTCGTACATGACTAGTGGGTCCGCCCTTACCTGGGCCACCACGTTCAGGAACAAATGCATCACCGGGAATACCCTGACCCTTGGAACCTTCGCCGACTTCGTCTCCGAGTTTAAGAAATCCTTCGAACATCGGGACATCACTGGGAACGCCATCGCCTGGCTTTCCACCAAATGAATGACTAAGAACAAGAACGGAACCTGGTCCCCCACCCTCAACGAGTACATCTCAGAATTCCAAAACTACGCCGGACGTGCCAACATCACTGACCCGAACGTCCTCATCGGGTATTTCTCTGCTGGGATCAACCCGGTCTTGATGAAACGAATTATGGGAATGGACAACGTCCCCACCACCATAGCTGAATGGTACGCCAAAGCCATTCACTTCCAAACCCAATGGGAGAGATCGGAAGAGATCGCGAAAAGAAGCACTCACCCGACCTACCACCACTTCTCCACCCCCGCCACCCCAAAGACCAAAAATCCCAACGCAATGGACGTTGACGTAATCAAGGTCTCCAAACTCACCCCGGAAGAGAGGAAACATTGCATTACCAACAAACTCTGCTTCCGCTGCCGAAAACCCGGCCACCTGAGTAACAATTGCCCCCACTTCGCCAAGAAACCCTTCAAAAAGAAGGTACAACAAGTGGCGGAAGCCGACGGAACCATCCCTCGACTTGATGAAGTTGAAGAAGACCCGACTGTAACTTGGATTTCCTTTGAACAGATGAATTTTTGGACAGGGAGACTCGATTGACGCGAACCTCTCCCATATCGACCTGTGCTGTAACAATACAATCCACGATGAAATCTATGCAGATCCCCATCCAAATCGTGGTCCCCTCGCACACGTTGAAAACCGTCGACTCCACCGCCCTGGTAGACAGTGGTGCTGATATCTCTTGTATTGACTGGGACTTTGTCCGAAAACACCACCTCCCGGTCACCCGTCTCAAGGAACCCCTTCGCGCCCGAAACGCGGACTCCTCGCACAACAAAAACGGCGACATCCGTTTCTCGTGTAATCTCTTCGTCTCCCTCAACGGCCTTGTTCACCGAGTACAATTCTACGTCATGGCCTGCGGGCAGCAGAACTTGATCCTCGGACTCCCCTGGCTGAAGACCGCCAACCCTGTCATCGACTGGACTACCCAGACCCTGGTGATAGAAGATTTCACTGACCAGTCGAACGACCTTCGTCTCTCTCACGAGGTCGACAACGAACGGCACACCTCCACATATTACCGACCCTCCCCACCCCCACCGAAACACATAAACATCGACTCCGTCTCCAACGACCACCTTGAGGCCTTTCTTGAACAAGAGACCGAAACCCAATTCCTCAATCGTGCATTAGAAAATCGAGCCCTCTTTCGCTACATCCGAGACGGTCACCGCATCGCCCCCCGAGCCTCCCCCCTGATTGCCAAACTCACCACCGCCACCGAACTTGCCATTGAAGCCGAACGGGCCAAACCTAAACCAACCCTACCCCCCGAATACCAACAATTCGCATCGGTCTTCAACAAAGAAGCGACCGATCACGTCCCACCTTCCAGACCCTACGACCATGAGATCAACCTTGACGACTCGTTCACCCCTAAAGTCGGCAAGGTTTACCCCCTATCCGTCAAAGAACAAAAGGCCACCGAAGCCTTCCTCGCTGAAAACCTTGCCTCTGGAAAGATTCGCCCCTCTAAATCCCCTCAGGCCGCCCCCTTCTTCTTCGTGAAAAAGAAGAATGGAGACCTTCGCCCCTGCCAGGATTACAGGTATCTCAACGAACACACGGTCCGCGATGCCTACCCGCTCCCTCTTGTCTCCGACCTGATGGACAAACTACGAGGCGCCAACGTCTTTACTAAGTTCGACGTTCGTTGGGGGTATAACAATGTTCGAATCAAGGAAGGACATCAGTGGAAGGCGGCCTTTATCACCCACAAAGGACTCTTTGAACCCACCGTCATGTTCTTTGGCCTCACCAACTCCCCGGCAACCTTCCAACGCTTCATGAACGATTCCTTCCGCAACATGATTTCCGAAGGATGGCTCGTCATCTACATGGACGACCTGCTCATCTTCTCCCCCGATCCCACAGTTCACGAAGAACGGACCAAACGCGTCCTTCAACGCATGACCGAGCTCGACCTCCACCTAAAGCTCGAGAAATGCACCTTCTCAGCCACCGAAGTGGACTACCTCGGTATGATTGTCAAACCAGGGCAACTCGCCATGGACCCGGTCAAACTCGACGGTATCGCCAAATGGCCTACCCCTACCAAAGTAAAGGATGTCCGCTCCTTCCTCGGTTTCGCCAACTTCTACCGATGCTTCATCCCAGATTATTCTAATGTCGCCCGTCCACTCCTTGACCTTACCAAGAAAAACGCCCCTTGGGAATGGTCCCCCTCCTGCCAGTTGGCATTCGACTACTTGAAAACCCTCTTCCTCTCGAAACCAGTCCTCCACCTCCCCGACCTCTCTGCCCCTTTCGCCATCGCCACCGACGCTTCGAAATTTGCATCAGGGGCCATCCTACTACAAACCGACTCGAACGGAGATTGGCACCCCTGCTCCTACCTCTCTCAGTCCTTCGCACCCGCCGAACGCAACTACGATATCTACGATCGCGAACTCCTTGCCATCATCCGTGCCCTGAAAACCTGGCGCCACTACCTTCACGGCTCCCCATTCCCCATCCAGGTTTTCACCGACCATAAAAACCTCACCTACTTCCGCAAACCCCAAGCCCTCAATCGCCGGCAAGCCCGCTGGCTCGTCGACCTCTCCGACTTCGACCTCAAAATAATCCACGTCCCGGGGAGACTCCTTGCAGGCCCCAATGCCCTCTCTCGTCGTCCCGACCTGCTTCCCCACAACAACTCCGACAACTCGGCGGTGACCCTCCTGCCACCTTCCCTCTTCGTCCACCTCATCGACGCCGTGCTCCACCACCGCATTACCCAATCCTCTCAATCCGACTCCCTTGTCACCCAAGCCCTCCAATCCATGGATGAGGCGATCCCCTCCGCCTTCTCTTCCCGTCTTTCCGATTGGCAACTCACTGACGGTGTCCTTACTTACCAAGGCCGCGTCTATGTCCCCGCCGACGATTCCTTATGCTGCTCCATCTTAGCCCGTTGCCATGACCACGAAACTGCAGGCCACCCGGGCTACCAGAAAACCCGTCAACTCGTCGCCTCTGAGTTTTGGTGGCCCGGCCTTGCCTCCTTCGTCCGCAAATACGTCGAAGGATGTGCTACTTGCCAACAGAATAAGGCCATCACCCATCCCACCGTACCACCCCTCACCCCCATCAAATCCACCTGCACCCGACCCTTTCAGCAAATCTCCTGCGACCTCATCACCGGGCTCCCTCTCTCCTGCGGCTTCAATGCACTTTTGGTTGTGGTCGACCATGGCCTTACAAAGGGGGTAATTCTCTGCCCTACTAAGGACTCGATCACCGCCGAAGGAATCACCACCCTCTTTTTCCACAAAGTGTACCTCCGTTTCGGACTCTTTGACAAAGTCATCTCCGATCGAGGACCCCAATTTGCCTCCGAATTTGCTAAAGAACTCGGAAAACTCCTGAACTATGACCTCTCCCTCTCCACCGCCTATCACCCTCAAACCAACGGAGAAACCGAACGAGTCAACCAAGAAATCGAAACTTATCTCCGGATCTTTTGCGGGAATCTCCCCTCCACCTGGGCTGACTCCATCTCGCATGCCGAATTCGCCCACAATCACTGCCCCCACTCCGTTACCAACCAATCCCCTTTCTTCCTCATGATGGGATACGAACCCCGTGCCCTACCCACTGTCACCGCGAAATCCCACCTCCCCGCGGTCGAAGAACGCATCAAATGACTCTCTGCATCCCGAGACGAAGCCCTTGCCTGCCATGAACTCGCCAGGCAAACCATGGCAGCTCGTACTCGCCGACACTTCTCCCCTTTCAAAAAGGGAGACAAAGTCTGGCTAGAAGCCTGTAACCTCAAAAGGTCCGTTGCCAACCCCAAATTCGCACCAAAAAGGGAGGGCCCCTTCTCCGTCACCGAAGTACTATCCCCAATCACCTACCGACTCCGACTCCCTACGACCTGGAAGATCCACCCCGTATTCCACGCCTCTCTCTTATCCCCCTATCGCGAAAACCCCGTACACGGACCCAATTTCCCGAAACCACCCCCTGACCTGGTCCAAGGGGAAGAAGAATACGAAATTGACCGGATCTTACGCCACCGCGGAGCCCTGTCTTCCCGCCAATTTCTAATCCGTTGGAAGGAGTTTGCCCCAGAAGAAGACTCCTGGGTCCCCGAACGGAACTTGAAACACGCAAAGTCCGCCCTCCTAGACTATAAACAACGACACCCGAAAGCCTTCCCCACATCTGCATCTCACACCTGAACCCTCACCAACATGCCCTGCTCCGACCGCCTTTCTATTTCTTCTGTCTCCTCCGTTTCTAATTCCCTTACTACCATTCATGATTCCTCTATTTCTTCTGTCTCTTCCATCCCCTACTCTTCCACCGTGGTTGACGATACCTCGCGCCCCATCACCCCCATGTCTGAAGATCCTGACACCGTGTGGCCTCCCATCGTGGAACGCCCACCTTCCCCCGCACAGACCCTTCCCCCCGCTGTCCTCGCAGTCGATGTCCCCATGGCTGCCCACCGCATGAGAGAAGACCTCCTCGACGCCGATGGCGTCGAGCGCATCTCCACCCACCTCACCGAATCCCGCCTCGCCCAACCTATCTCCGCACATCTGGACCTCGCCTCGCCCCTATACTCCCTCTACCAGGCCTTCCTGCAGAACGAACAACTCCGCCTGTTCAACGTCCATCCCACGAGCTCCGCCGACCGTGCCCTACACGCCACCATCCCTGCCGACAGTGCCACCGACTTGGACATTACCGTATCGGCTGCAGAAGCTACCAATGCCCCACTTGTCTCGTGTGGGCACCCGGCCACGTACTTAACCGTTGCCCCCTCCGGCGCATCCCCACCTCCCCGTCCACGTCTTCTTCCTCGCGTTCCTCCCACAGATCCTCCTCCTCCTCCCAAAGGAGTGTCCGCTTTGTCCCCCAACCGCGCATGCGCACCACCCAACCTCGTCACACCCCCCGTCCACGGTCTCCTATCGACCATGGAGATGACGTATACGACGATGTTACTTGGGGAAACATCACCGGGTCCCCCGGACCCTCCTCTGCCGACCTCTTCTGAACCTTATCTTCTTCGGTGATTCAGTATCTACTGCGGGGGTAATGTTACGATTCATCGTCAACCACATGTTAACCTTTTCTTTTCTTCGTCATCACTTCTACTCTTACTTTCCTTGGTCGTCAAGTTCGACTCTGAATATCTCCCTTTTGTTCTGTGCTGACCTAATCCCCACTTTCCATTGAGTTCTACGATATTCTTTCATCAGTCAGCCTTAGCTTACGAATCGTTCTTTCATGTTCTACAAAGTTCTATTTCCTCTTGTTTGTCTTCCTTCTTCGAGACGTATATATAAACCCTCGTAGCTCTTCTTGTACTCTCCAAGTTAGACCTACTCGGGCTAATCTCATACCTTGTTCTGCTCGACTTCGGGTCGATAAGTCTCCGTCTTACTTCGAGTAGACGCTCCTTGTTCCCTCGACGACTCCTCAAGCCTTCGCCTTGTGGACTTCATACCCCTCGACGACTCCTCAAGCCTTCGCCTTGTGGACCTCGTATCCATCATAGGAACAACCTACGATAGTACCTTTCGTGCCCTCAGACGACCGAGTCTACGTTTGCCCTTACCCAGGTCAATCGTAACAGAAGACACTGATGGGGTATGGATAAGATCAGCAGCTTCTCTGATGGCTTGGCGGGCTTCTGCTTGTTTTTCACAGTATCAATCTAGATCTGTCAGGAACTCGTCCATGCCCAGCTAATGCATGGTGATGACAAGGGCTCCCTATACCTGTCGGTGGATGTCGGAAAGGATGGTGGCATGTAATGTGAGCTTGGCAGTAGAGGTAGGGCATATGTGGAAGAGGCGGAGCCTCTCATTCTGAAGGAATACCTGGTAAAGGGAGTAGAGAGGGGATGCGATGTCCAGGTGTGCTGAGATGGGGTTGGCAAGACATGATTCAGTGATATGGGTGGTAATCCTATCAACTATCTCAGGAGTGGGGAGGTCCTCCCTCATGCAGTGAGCAGCCATGGGGGTGTCCACTGAGGAGATGATAGGGGCAAGGGTATCAGGCTGGGGAGACAAGGAGAATCTAATGGGTTGGGGCCAGACAGTGGGTTCAGGGGTAATGGATTGGGGGGTGATGGGACAAGAGGTATTGTCGACGATGGTGTCAGAGAAGGGAATTGAGGAAATAGAGGAGACAAAGTCCGAGGGGGGAATGGAGGAGACAGAGGAGATGGAGTCCATGTGGTCAGGGAGGGGGGAGTCATGAATGGAGATGATGGAGTTGGAGGCCGAGGAGACAGAGGAGATGGAGAGGCAGTCTAAGCAGGGCATGGTGGTTGTAGTGGTTCAAGAGTGGGTTGGAGAAAATGTCTTGGGGTGATGTTCTTTATAGTCAGAGAGGAGTTTGCAGGCGTATTGTAGGTCCCTCTCTGGGACCCATGAGTCATCCTCTGGTGGGTATCCTTTCCATCAGATCAGGAACGAGCGGGTATGAGTGGAGCCATGATGGTGCAATATTCGTTCAATTTTGAATTCCTCTTCCCCTCTGACCAGGTCAGGTGGGGGTTTCAGGAAATTGGGGCCATGGACAGGGTTCTCACAGTAAGGAGAAAGGAGGAAGGCATGGAACATGGGGTGGATTTTCCATGAAACGGGGAGGTGCAGCTGGTAGGTGATTGGGGACAGTACCTTGGTGACGGTAAAGGGGCCTTCCTGTTTGGGTGTGAATTTGGGGTTTACCACTGAGCATTGGAGATTCCAAGCTTTCAGCCAAACCTTGTCTCCCTTTTTGAATGGGGAGAAATATTTATGGGTGCAGGTGGCCATGATTTGCCATGCCAGTTCATGAGCTGCTAGGGCTTTGTCCCTGGCTGCAGTTAGAGTTTTGATGCAGTTTTCTATGGTGGGGAGTGGAGTTTCAGGGAAGACCAAGGATAGGGCGCGGGGTTCATAACCCATCATAAGGTAAAACAGGGATTGGTTGGTGATGGAGTGAGGGCGATGGTTATGGGTGAATTCGGCATGGATAATGGATTCAGCCCAGGTCGAAGGGTGATTTCTGCAGAAGATTCAAAGGTAGGTTTCAATTTCTTGGTTAATCCTTTCAGTTTCTCCGTTGGATTGGGGGTGGTAGGCAGTGGACAGGGATAGGTCATAGTTTAGGGCCTTTCTGAGTTCCTTGGTGAATTGCAATGTAAATTGGAGGCCATGGTCAGAGATCACTTTGTCGAAGAGTCCGAAGCGGAGGTAAACTTTGTGGAAAAAGAGGGCAGTGATTCCCTTGGCAGTGATAGTATCCTTGGTGGGGCATAGAATTACCCCCTTTGTAAGGCCATGGTTGACCACGACCAGTAAGGTGTTGAAGCCATCAGAGGAGGAGAGGCTGGTGATGAGGTCACAGGAAATTTGTTGGAAAGGGTGTGTACATGAGGATTTGATGGATGTGAGGGGGGGTGGGGTGGGGTGGGTGTTGGCCTTGTTTTGTTGGCAAGTGGAGCAGCCTTCTATGTATTTCCGAATGTAGGAGGCAAGGCCAGGCCACCAGAATTTGGTGGTGATGAGCTGACAGGTTTTGAGGTAGCTGGGGTGGCTGGCGGTGTCGTGGTCATAACAGCAGTGAAGGATGTTGTGGCGGAGTTGGTCATCTGGGGAATGTAGATGCAGCCTTGGTAAGTGAGGACACTGTTAGTGAGCTGCCAGTCAGAAAGGTGGGAGCAGAAGGGGAGGGGAATGTCCTTGTCCATGGATTGGAGAGCTTGGGTGATGAGGATGTCAAATTGGTCAGCACAAGTGATATGCTCATGGAGTGCGGTGTCGATGATATTAATGAAGAGGGAGGGTGGAAGAAGGGTTACCCCTTCATTTTCTGTGATGTCGGAGGGTGAGAGGTCAGGATGGCGGGAGAGGGTGTTGGGGGCGGTGAGGAGTTTGCCAGGGACATGGATAATCTTGAGGTCAAAGTCAGCGAGGTCAATAAGCCAGCGGGCTTGTCGATGGTTAAGGCTCTGGGGTTTGCGGAAGTGAGTCAGGTTTTTGTGGTCGGTAAAGACCTGCACAGGGAATGGCAATCTGTGGAGGTAGTGTTGCCAGGTATGGAGGGCATGGAGGACAGTGAGGAGTTCGCAATCATAGATGTTATAGTTTCATTCTGTGGGGGAGAACAATTGGGAAAGGTAGGAACATGGGTGCCATTCACTTTTGGCGTCAGTCTGGAGGAGGATAGCTCTGGACTTGAATTTCGAGGCGTCTGTGGTGATGGCAAACAGGGTGGCCAGATCAGGAAGGTGGAGAATGGGTTTGGAGAGGAAGAGGGTTTTCAGGCAGTTGAAGGCCTGCTGACAGGTGGGGGTCCATTCCCATTGGAGGTTTTTCTTCATGAGATCAATAAGGGGGCAGACAACATTGAAGTAGTCAGGGATGAGTCAGCGGTAAAAGTTGGTGAAACCTAGGAAGGAGCAGACGTCCTTGACTTTGGTGGGGGTCAGCCATTTGGCAATGCTGTCTAGTTTGACAGGGTCCATGGTGAGCTGCCCAGGTTTGACGATCATT
>JBBPKW010000857.1:0-10981 GCA_038089475.1 Boletus aff. vermiculosoides | reverse complement strand
TCACAACCCCAGTGAGCAGCCAAAACAACCCCAAAACATTTGTTAAACCCACCAAAACCCATGAAAACACATTGGAAACTGAGCAAGGGGGTGGGGCGGATGAAGCAGAGGCCAGTAGGAAACCCGAGAGAGCCATTCCACAGGTCACCAACAAGACTGCTGACGACACGAACCCACATGCAAAATGCACAGGGCCCACAAGGCCAGTGGACAAGCTGGACGCCAAGTGGAAAGTCGACCCAAGCACACCAGGAGGCAAAACCACTGTCAGACTGAATGCAGACGCTGCGCATGAAAGAGCAGCAGCAGAATTAGCAGAGGAAGCACGATGGGACTCACAGGTTGAAGGGGAGAACGCACAGACACGTCAAAACACGCTGAGCAAGCAGGAGAACAATGAAACCCCAAGTGTCAAGCTTGAGGGGGAGAAGGTAGCATCAGCAAGCTATGACGTCGCACCTACCAGAGCCGAAGTGTGTGAAAGTATGAAGAGATGGAAGATGATAGTGCGCAGCTGGAGAGTACACTCAGTCGTGTGTGGGGCAAACAGACTATGTATATTTACCTGGAGAGTACACTACATACGTGATAAGTATCATTAGGTGTGTTTCAGTATAGAGAGGGCTTACCTCAGTCATGCGCGAGGCAAACGGACTGAGGTGAGTAGTCATCGAGCGATAAACTATATACTCCTGTCTTTAAGTATGCGAGTGCATAAGGATAAACTACAGTATGAAGGGTCGAGAACAAAAGAAGTGTAGCGAGCATGCCAAAAGTGTTGTAGCTTAGGTACGAAGAATGTAGAATGTACAATATAAGGTTCATAGAATGTAGGGGCACGTCCGATGGTTTGACAGCGTGCACACTTGCCTATTCCAACACTCCCCCTCAAGCTGCGCACAGTCCGAGTTCTGCTGCAAAATGCTTGACCTTGGGCAAGGGGAGCACTTTCGTAAACGCATCTGCTATCATCTCACTGGTTGGGCAGAAGATGAGTTGGATTTTACCATCATTGATGATCCACTGAATGAAATGGAAACACACATCGATATGCTTGGTATGGGCATGGTACTGATGGTCTTTGGCAAGTGCTATGGCCGACTGATTGTCTGAGAAGACAGTGGTGGGGTTGGTGATTGCTATGAATGTTTCGGCTATGAGGGATCGAAGCCAGAGGGCTTCCTTGGCAGTGTGTGTCGCACCGATGTACTTGCTCTCGGTAGTGGACAAAGAGACAATCTCTTGTTGCTTCAAGCTCCATGATACGGCCCCTCCATCGATCAAGAAGGCGTAGCCCGATACGGTGCGGCAATCCTCAATTACGCTACTGTCTGCATCTGTATAGCCCGCGAGACGTTTCTCTCCCCCGCCATATGTTAGCTGTAGGGTTTTCATGCCTAGTAGGTAACGGTAGATACGTTTTACCGCATCCCAATGCGCTTGACCGTGGTTGGACGAGAAGCATGAGACTTGCAAGACGGCGTAAGATATATCTGGCCTTGTCCCGAGTGCTGCATACATGAGTGATCCAACAGCTTCCTGATACGGTATGTGATGCATGGCAGCATATTCAGCAGCGGTCGAAGGGGACTGGGTGGTGCTGAGTTTGGTACTGAGGTCCATAGGTGTCAAGATGGGTTTCAATTCGTCGAAGTTGAAACAGCATAGGATTGACTCGATATACGTCTTCTGTGAGAGGGCGAGGGTACGCTCATTTCGGTTGCGCATGACTTCAATACCAAGAAGCCAGTGGAGTTCGCCGAGGTCCGTCACCTCAACGAAACGACTGAGCTGTGTCTTCATGGCATTGACGAGCTCAAGCGTGGTGGCAGCAATTGTGCAGTCGTCAATGTGTACAATGATGATGGTGAGTGTGTCATCTGTTCGTTTGACGAAGACGGCTTGATCTACCTCGCATTGCCTAAAAAACAGTTTGGTTACCAAAATCTCGACTAGACGTTGGTACCAGCATCGGCCGCTTTGCTTTAGCCCATACAGGATTTTGCACAGGTGACACACACAGCATGGGTGGTTTGGATCTGCGTATCCGGGTGGCTGGCACATATAGATTACTTCGTCGTCATTTAATTTGCCATTTAGGTAGGCGCCCTTTATGTCCACTTGGTGTAACTCAAGATCCTGTCAAGTGGCGAGGGCGAGGACAGTGCGGATGGATGCAAGCTTGGCAATGGGTGCATATGTGTTGAAGTAGTTGATGCCTGGGACTTGCGAGAATCCCTGAGGAATGAGGCGGGCCTTGTAGCGTACGATATTTCCGGTGGCATCCTTCTTTGTGTGGAATACCCACTTTGATCCAATCAGGTTTGCGCCAGGTGGGAGGTCAGCAAGCTCCCAGGTACCCGCTTTGTCAAGCGTCTCGAGCTCCTCATGGATTCCTCGTTCCCATTGTGGCCAATCAGAGCGGTTACATGCATCAGCAAGGCTGGACAGTTCAAGTGCTTTGGCGTCGGCAGTACCTTGTTCGATGAGCATAGTTAGTTCTCACTCATCAAAATCTTGGCTGTACCTTTCGTTGATAGCCGCTAGGATTTGTTCACTGGTGCCCACATCTTCAAGAGTGGGTGGCTTGGGTGCTGGATCTTCCGGAATGGGGGCTGGAACTTGTACACCGCGAGGGATGGTGGTTGTTACAATCATGGATGCCCCCCACCATTTTTCCTTAACCCTACCGACTTGACACATTCCTACGCTCGACCACGCCCCCTCACTGGGCCATCCCACTCCCCATCCTGTTGTCCTCACCTGACAACACCGCCCCCCTCCTGGATCTTCCCTGGATATTCCCTGGCATCTCCCCTGAACTGCCTTCGGAACATCCCGTCGTCCTCACCTGATGACACCACCCCCTTCCTGGATCTGCCCAGGATCTTCCCTGGATATTCCCCGGCATCTCCCCTGAACTGCCACTGGAACATCCTGTCGTCCTCATCCAACGACACCGCCCTCCCTCGGACTTCTCCGAGATCCACACTGCCTCACCTCCTTGAGGCAACACTGCCCTCCCCTCGTGTTGAGCCGACACCTCGCTCTCCACCCCTGACCTATCATGTGCCATCACATCACGACGTGACATGATGATTCCCACAACGTGTCTACGCGTCCTATACCTTCCCACGAGACACGGTCCCTTCCTTTCCTGGCTTTGTGCTCAACAGACAGGTACCGGCCTACCTAATCCGGTTATATCCTTACCATACTTAGCATTTCCTTAATTGGCTGCGCACGGACCATTACCTGCCCTAAAGCCCTTACGGCTGGGGTATATAAGTTGGGGCTCCGCTCCAACGCTTCTTTCTTCTTAACTTTGATCTACACCATAGAGTGTACCCCTTACCGGTATAATCTGGTGCCTATAGATCTGGTTCCTCACGATCTCCTCTTGCTTGCCTCTTCTCTGCCCTCCCCTCTTTGCTCTTCATTGAAGAGCCTCTCGATTACCAACGTTGAAGCATAGGGTTACTCTCCTACTCTTCTCTGGTCCTAGACCTAGGACAGGAAGACCCTGTCGACCTTGACACCGTCATAGAGGCTACTCAAGGAGATCACCTCCTTCCCCGACATCAATTGTGTTAGGACTCCTCATCCTAACCCTCTTCGCTATCCTATCCTTAGGATACACCTTACTCAAGGGGCTAGCCTATAAGAGCGCTAGTCAGTAAGGGCCGTACACTTAGTGTACCATTGTTGCGCATAAGCATAACAGTGGTGGATGCAGCCTTACCACTGATGATATTGAGTATGTGCTGGCTGGGCTTGCAAGTGCGTTGGGGGCGTGACTCAGGTGCATTGGGAAGAGCCAGTGGGTTGGGTGGCATGACTGATGGCATGTTGACAGGCATGGCCTGTTTTGGTATCGGCTGTGCAACATGAGGCATGGCAGTACCTTTAGTCGGTGTGTGTTCAGCACTTCCAGGAACATGTTGCTCAGCTAAGGTGTTGTCGTCCAATGGGATAATCCCCTCCCCCTCAACAATACTTGGCACATCATCAAAGAAAACCTCACGCTCAACTGTCACTGTCCTCGTCTTCGGCCAGTATACTCAACATGCATATTCCGTGCGGTCGTCAATACCAATCCATCGCCCGGCCTCAACTCTCCCTCCCAGCTTCGTCTCTCAACCAGTCTTGACATGGACCACAGATCCCCACACATGTACGCCACTCAGATCAGGTACACGGCCCATGGTGATTTTGTATGGCGATTTGCCATCGAGGGCCTTGGTGGGTATCTGGTTCTTCAGCCAAACGACATGACGAGCAGCTTCGCCCCACAGGTGTCTTGGCAGACCGCTAGCATACAAAAGCATGCGTACACGTTCCAGGATCATGTGGTTGAGGCGTTCCGCAACTCCATTGTGCTGTGGGGTGTTGTGCGCGGTGAAATGTTGCACGGTGCCCTGCTGCTGTAAGTACAGAATAAATTCTTTGCCCTGATATTCTCCCCCTCGATCTGAGTGGAGGAGCTTGATCTTTGCAGCGAGTTGTCGGTTGAGCCAGGCCTGGAAGCCTCAATATGCATCGAAAGTATCACTCTTCTGACGCAACAAGTAGATGTGGGTAAGACGGGTGTGATCATCTGTAAACATGACGTAGTATCGTTTTCCACCAATGGTCGCGACAGGTGCTGGACCCCAAACATCGGTGTAGATGATGTTGCCAAGTGCTTCAGCATGTGGCCCTTGGTGTACCTTGGCTATTGGCTTGCGTGTCGCCTTTCCATAGATGCACGCCTCACAGTGAGTGTTTTCATCATCGTCTGGCTGGTACCTTAATCTGCTGACCAGTCCTTTTTCGGCCAGTTCACGCACAGTAGATGGCGCGATGTGTCCCAGATGACAGTGTATCTCCATCACCATGACCCGTTCATCAGCAGCAGCAGCATGGTCGCTCTCGTGCACCATGCAGTACAGTCCTTTTGCTGACCGTGGTATACATCCGATCATTTCTCTGTCGACATCGCGGATTGTACAATATCCTTCCGCAAAGGTCGTCGTCAGGCCCATCTCATCGAGATGGCCAATCGACACAAGGGTGTACCCCACTTCAGGTGAGTACAATACCTCGGTCAGACGCAACTTTGACACGTTTATTCTGTTAGGTATTTTGATGATGAGGTTGCCGACGCCTGTAGCAGCGAACTTTTGCTGATTGGCGGCCATAAAGGATTTCAGCGGGATTTTCTTCAAGTTGATCATCTGATTGCACTCGGGGGTGATGTGGCGAGTGGTGCCGGAATCATATAGTTCGACCTGGTACATTTCCTTTGAGCAGTCACTGACTTTCATCGCTTTGTTCTCTAGGTCTTCGTTGGCATGGAACGAGGGGCAAGCATAGTCAACCATTGCATCATCACTATCAACTCTTTGTGCTTCATTGTCCCACTCACAGCCCCACGGACTGTTGTCACCGACAACCGAGAACCAGTCGTCATCATCATCATTGGCTGGATGCCCGGCACCTGTGTCTTCGTCATCACTCAATTCAACAGTTTCCAAATCGGGTAAGGATTCATCATCTTCAATGACACCAAATACCCCATCCTCCTCATCGGAGTTGGTTACTACCACATGCACGCTACCCGTTTGGTACATTGCAGGCTTTTTGTCTTCTTTGGGTGCCTTGTCACACTTTGCTGCTAAGTGCTGATCGGATCCGCAGGTCCAACACAACTGTTTCGGTTTGTTGCCATAAGGAGGGCAGCTTCCACAGCCTCGTCCTCTTCCCCTGGTCAGTGTTATTACAGCCATGGCTTCATCGCGATCCTTGCCATCGTTACAAGCGGTGTATTTCACCTTCTGTCAATCTGCTTCTTCACTGATAAGCGAGATCAGGGTGTCAGGCTCGATTGTCTTGGTCGACAAGTACAAGCGAGCAGCGGCAAGCTGGCTGGAGGCAAAGTTTGCAAGTGCATTTGGAAGGGATCGGATGATTGTCGAATGATAATCCTTTTCGTCGATGTCAACACTGACTGATGCTAACTCCTCGCGCTTCGTTCACAGCCCGTCAAGGAACTGTTGGACATCTCCACCTTTGGCCATCTTGGTTTCAAGGAATTGGGTGCACAACTCTGTTTGTGTGTACATTCCTTTTTTGGTATATTTGCGCGTGATCTCTTTCCACATAGCTGTGACAGTAGCTAGTTTGCGGATTTTCAGCACAGTGGAGTCTGGGATACGCTGAGTCAGTAGGTGTTTTGCGATTCCTTCGTTTTTCTTCCACTTGGCAATCTCTTCATCCTGTGCAGCTGTCAAGGGGGCTTGGTGGGTCGGCTGAGCAGACGTCCCATCAAAATGGCTCCACATTCCCTTAGCCTGTACGGCTACTTCGAGGCGGAAATTGAAGATCGCCCAATTTGTGCCTTTGGCATCAAGCTTAGGCACATTGCTCGGTAGGGTGTTGGTAGTAATGGGAGTGGCTGACATTGTGATCAATTGGCAGGTTTATGGTTTAATTTGGAGCAGCAGGGCTCATAACCTGTGAAAGTACGAAGAGATGGAAGATGATAGCGCGCAGCTGGAGAGTACACTCAGTTGTGCACAGGGCAAATGGACTATGTATATTTACCTGGAGAGTACACTACATACGTGATAAGTATCATTAGGTGTGTTTCAGTATAGAGAGGGCTTACCTCAGTCGTGCGCAGGGCAAACGGACTGAGGTGAGTAGTCATCGAGTGATAGACTATATACTCCTGTCTTTAAGTATGCAAGCACATAAGGATAAACTACAGTACGAAGGGTCGAGAACAAAAGAAGTGTAGCGAGCATGCCAAAAGTGTTGTAGCTTAGGTACGAAGAATGTAGAATGTACAATATAAGGTTCGTAGAATGTAGGGGCGCGTCCAATGGTTTGACAGCATGCACACTTGCCTATTCCAACAAAGTGGACATGTCGGAACCATCAGCAGGCGTCGACAACATCACCAATCAACTGCAGAAGCTGCGGATAATGTCAGAACATGCCCCAGAATGTTTGGAGCAGAGGGAGGAAGAAAACTCACCTCAGGGAGCTCAAGACAAGCAGATTGAGGCGGACGACGAAGCGCACTCACCAGGCCATCACTGCAGTACCCCAGGACGTCCCGAAGGTGGTAGAAAGTGATGCTACGTCAATATAAAGTTGCCAGGCCGAGATAGAGGTCCAGAAGGCTCCAGAGGCGAAAAGGATGAAGTCGGAGGCGCCAAGGCCAAAGCGCTGCGGCAGAATGGTGTAGATGGCGTTGGGATGCTCGAGAGATGTCCCACAAGGCGTAGGAACCAGCGCTTTGAAGATCTGAAGTCGCCATGCCAAGTTATGGGCCTAGGGGGTCATTTGGGCGAAAAGGGCGAAAACGGAAGCACCAAGGGCGAAGCGCACCGGCGGAACGACCCAGGCACCTCCAGGGACCACAGTAGATGTCATATAAGCGACGGGGAGCGGCGCATCAACGATACGAAGTCGCAAAGTCAAGATAATGGGCCTAGAAGCCAAAAAGGCGAGTTGGCTGATTTGGGAAGCGTCGGAGGCAAAGCGGAGTGCCAGAGCGATGTGGATAGCATTGGAATCAATGGGGAATGGTGCGGAAAGGATAGCGCACTGAGCAGCATGCATTATGGCTCAAAACGAGTCGAAACGATGAAAGAAGCCGAAAACAAGCCAAATCAGCAAGAATGGCGAAAGTGCTCAATGACGGACATACCTGAGCTACCCAAACCACCTCCCAAGCGTCATAAACGACTCACAGACAATTCTGACCCACCACAACGATAGGAACGGCTCAAAACGCGAGCTAGAGAAGTTAATCACCTCCGATTGAGAAAATGAACATACCGAGCCATATGGTCACTTCAAGGCCAAATCAGGTGAATCGGAGCGGCCAGATACGATGTACATTGTGTACAGAGGCTGGGGGAGCAACCCTGAGGTGCAAAACACGAAGACAATAGTGCCAGAGTCGATCGAGGACAATGGAGCATGCAAAGATAGCCATCAGCAAACGCACCCAAACCTAGTACGACCTCGGAAGAACCCGGTGGTTCTGGTAGACCTAGCTAGGGCTTGCAAGATCTAGTAGGTCCTGGTAACACTTGATCACCATCGTTGCAGAGATGTCACATCCATACCAGATCTAGCAAGGGCTTGCAAGGGCTGGCACGAAAGATATTATATATACTAGCTTCGCAACTGTATTTTCAAACTCAGGCAAAAATGATAGGTGCTAATATGGGACAAAAATGTGTGCATACGAGATAGAGATGGCACTCACTGGGAGGCATCCTCAACCTCATTATTGAAACTGTCCACACTCTCCAGACCCAGTGCACCTTCATCGCCAGAGTCTCCATCGTCATTGAGCACTTGATCCAATCCAGTATACCCAAACTCGTCCATTTCATCGTCAAGTTCATCATCAACCAGCTGTTTTCCATCCTCACCATCAATGCCTTCCATCGCTGATCCACTGTCCTCATCACTCTCTTCATCACTTTCTTCCTCAGAACTGCTAGAGTCTTCCATTGGGACATCTTCATCACTTTCTTCAGCCACCTCTTCAGATAGATTGCGATCATGTTCAAGAATGAAAGGTTGCTTGTTGAGGGTCTCGTGGTCATCCAGAAGGCAGTGCATTGCCTCATGAGTTGACCTGTGTCCAACTCCACCACCCTGGTACCTCATAAACATGTCCCTGTCCACAAAACTAGAATGATTGTATTTAGAAACACTTAAAAGATGATGAAATGGTAGGACTTACATATTTATAAAATACCAGTCCCAGTCCTCATTGTTCTCGGACTCGTTTTGGGCAATTGATGGTGGTAACAAGTCAGTAGTACAGCCATAACGAAATGCTGGAATCAAGTGTATGCCATGGATAACATTGTCAGGGTTGATGAAGCCGAAAGCATGATTAGGCTCATCTTGTGGGTAAAAGCCAATACATGGGAGGTGCCGCACAGCCCAGCCAGACTTCATATTTTTGTGATGTGTGAACCATCTCACCCACAGGACATCAACACGCTTGGGTGCTTGATCCTGCATCTCTGAGCCACAATACTGCACTTCGACATGAAAAACTCCAATGACTCAAGCATACCAGTAGGGGTGGGCATCATCGTCATCTTCATGTGAGAGGACCATGATGTCGGCATGTGTACATGGGTTAAGAGAATCTTGTGTGCGCCGAAGGTCATATGTAGTATAGTTGACATGTAGGACTTTGTGTCGGTAGATGCGATTGTTGATGAACGCTAGCCCGTTGCGCTGTGCTTGTGTGAACTCTTCATAGCCATTGTCAAAGAGACACCTGAGTATGTGGTTCTTCAGCTTGGGCAGGAAATCCTACAGAAACTGGCCCATGTGTGAGTCTTGGTGTTGCTTCCAAGGAGGCCATATAGTCACTTACCTTCAAAGCCACATCATTTCTGTTTTGTGATAGCCACGCACTCATGTCCCAATAGTATTTTTTACCCTGCACTATCTGGTAGTGAACTTCTGGAGGGCAATTTGGTAGTGGTTCTTGATCTACGAAATGAAGGGAGGGTTGTTCTCTATCCATTGACAATACAGGTGGTGTGCTTCCTTCAGTTGCTATGGAGTTTTCCTCGTGTATCCTGTGAAGTAACCGTTCATGTTGTTGGTGTTTTGCAATTGCATGGGTGAAGGCATTCTTGTTTGTCCTTGAATAGAACCGTTTGACATGCTGATGTTCCAGCTCTCCCTGCAAATGTTCTCAGCATGATTGATCTACTCAGACTGAGGAAATTTCACTTACCACCTGTGTCAAGTAGTTGTCTGTAGTCCCATACCGCCAGATAGAGGCCACATAATCCCCAAGGGCATGTAATTTGTAGGTTGACATGTTGAAATTGCGGGTTCAGCGGGCCATGATCATACTACTGGCACTTTGTGTTTTACTAGACACAGATGTCAACCCCTGCTTGGTTTGGGCACCTTGGGCTCTCCATCAGACACAGGCAGCGGTCTTGCAGGGGAGGTCATATGTCTTGAACTCTGCACAGCAATCACAAGAAAATTTGCGTAAGATTTGACCAAGGCAAGTTGTACTATTTTCAAAGTGGAATAGCGTCATCTCTGTGTGCATCTGAAGCTTCCTAAATGCATGCCATGTAGCAAGCTCAAACAAGAGGTCGAGAATGATGGAATTGTAGGGTTCAGGGAGTATTCCATCAAAGACAGGCATCGCACACTGAACTGGCATGAGAATTTGGACTAGAAAAGTATCACAGTTGAACATACCTGAAGTATATCTTCAAAGTCTCTTGCTGCCAGTTTTGACAGGTTGGAAATGTTTGAACTGAACACACAAATTGTGTCTTGGCCAAATGTAGGTACCAACCAAAAACTTTGTAGAAATACTAAGTCTTCTGTCCAAAAACTCTAATAATATAAAACCTACTGAGCATTGAATTCCTGTATTTCACCTGCCTCAAATAGAATTCGAATGAGATGTGTGATTGTTGCTTTCCAGACGCTGAGTTCAAATTCATGCATAAAGTCAGGCACAAGCATAGAATAGAAATTCAAGCCGCACTTTTTGAGTTTCTCAGAAAAAGCATTCTAGACAATGCACGAATCAGTAATGTAGCAAATACTCATCAGTGTGGAAACACATACATGTGTTGGCATGAGCGATTTGCCTCCAATCACACTCTCAACCACCTTGCTGACAACACTGTGTCCATGCTCAAAAATGGCCTTGCATACATGTTCAATCAACTGTTGATGGATTTCATCATTAACACGTCCTATCTTACTATACACCCATCGATTGGCCTTTGTACCTAGCTTGTAGATTTTTTCCTTGCTGATTAAACAATGTGGACAAGAACACCATCCCAGAAATTTCATGCAATCCAAGAGAATCCTATCAGAACAACTTGAGTCAGTTAAATAAGAATGGTAACAAGAAACCAAGCTTACTTCTTTGGGTAATCTGCAGCATATGTAAATAGCCATGGGA
>JBBPKW010000856.1:0-10982 GCA_038089475.1 Boletus aff. vermiculosoides | reverse complement strand
CTGTAGATGTGGGAAAAAATTTGTCAGCATCATATATGAGATGGCGCAGTGTAGGTTCTGTGGGGAGAGGGTGAGATGACGGGGGTCTCATATGTATCGAGCCGGGTTTTGTATATGTAGGGGGATGGAGATTGGGCAGCATGTTGATTGCCACATAAGGGATGACAGGAGGAGGGCCCTGGGAGATTGAACCGGTTCGATGAAGAGCTAGCCACACTTCGTATTCGGCAAAGAACGCCACAATGTGGTCCTTTATAAATCGGGTGGAGCTCTCCGGGGTCGTACGCAGATCTATATATGGAACCTCCTGGACTATCGGGGGTTGTCCCACCACAGTGGTCGTAATAGTGTCAGCTCGGTGGCCTCGAGGCTGCGGGAGTGGTGTAACCGTCGCTCAACTCAACAGGCGACTCGTCAGACGGGATTGGAATGGGGGTATAATAGATGATGCTTGCAGGGTGTGAATCGTTAGGGGAGTCGAAGAGGTGGATGCCACTCGCGATGCTGGTCGGGAGGTCATTATAATACAATGGAATATGGATGGTTTGGGGAGATGTCAGTTTGCTTGGTTGGAGTTGTAGTTGGTGTGAGGAAAGTGAGACCCTCTGAGAGCAAGACGGCAGTCGAGGTAGCGGTTGTAGTTGTTGACAAAGTTAGCTCCTCATCTAGTCAAGAGGGCTTGGTATCTCTTGGTCTTCAAGACCTCGATCTCGTCGGCGGTGATGGGAAGGATGGAAAATGGAGTACTAGGATTTATGGCAGCAATCCGCTCGTTTCTTGCTCTGATTTCTTGGAGGAGTTGGTCGAGGGAAGTGTATTCTGTGGGGTTGACTTCATCTACTTCCTCTCGGAGAGGGACGAACGAAGAGGTGGATGCTTCGAAGGGGGCAGGGGAAGATTGGCTCGCGATAACCAAGCTTCTGCTTACGCGTTGGGTAGACACCTTGGCAGAATCAGGTTCGAATGCGGTGGAAAGTGGGTGTAAAGAAAGCTAGAAGCTTGAGGGCTTCTTCATCAAGGTCGGCAACAGGACAGATGTCCGATGGCGGCACTACAACACGTAGCTGTGAACGGCGTTCTCGCAGCTGAATAGCGGGGTTCCTCAATTTAGCCTCCGGAGGTTCAAACGGAGAGTCCCTGGTGCACTATGGGACAACAACAACGTTATTCTTATTTGTACGGCGAACGACCATATGTGCAGCATGGAAGCTGCAATTAAGATTTGCTCGGTCTTATACTGATCCTAGTTTTTGTCTAGGCGACAGATTTCTCTTAACCCTGAGATCCGGGTATGACACAGCGGTGAGAGGTAAAAGAGGAACAACAACAGACAAAAAGTTTGTCGCTGAAGGCAAGGACGATGAGGGGGTTATTGGTGAGGAAGGAGGATGAGAATTTGATTATATCAGGACCAACAAAGCAAGACCTCAAGAATAACCTCAAGGGGATGTGCAATACTAAAGACAATCCAATTCTGAAGAGACAGGCTACGATACATGGTGTCTTATATACCCTATACAAGTGTGAACAGACCATGTATACTGTCATAACCCCTCTTTTCACTCTTCACATGTAGCACAGAACATTACGGAAGGTCATAGAAGCTTCTCCAGTCTTCTATATCGTTCCACTCGATCATTTACTTCTTAGTCATACCTTAGTCATCATATCCAAGTAGTATATAAACCCTCATGTATCTTCGCATATCCCTCAGAATTGAATCGTCTTTAGCATTGCACATCCCCTTGAGGTTATTCTTGAGATCTTGCTTTGTTGGTCCTGATATAATCCAATTCTCATCCTCCTTCCTCACCAATAACCTCTCTATCATCTTTGCCTTCGGCGACAAACTTTTTGTCCGTCGTTGTTTCTCTTTTCCTCTCACTGCTGTGTTCAACCTGGATCCCAGGGTTAAGGGAAATCTGTCGCCTAGACAAAAACTAGGATTGGTTTAAGACCAAGCAAATCTTAATTGCAGCTTTCGCGCTGCGTATACGGTCGTCCACTGTAGAAATAAGGATAACATTGTTGCCGTCCCATAGTGCACCAGGGACTCTCCGTTTGAACCTCCGGAGGCTAAATTGAGGAACCCTGCTAGTCAGCTGCGAGAGTGCTATTCACAGCCACGTGTATTGGTGCCGCCATCGGACATCTGTCCCGTCGCCGACTTCGACCTGCCGAAGAAGCCCTCAAGCTTCTAGCTTTTTACATCCACTTTCCACCACACTCGAACCTGATTCTGCCAAGGTGTCTACCCGACGCGTAAGCAGAAGCTCGGTTATCGTGAACCAGTCCTCTCCCGCCCCTTTCGAGGCTTCCACCTCCTCATTCGTCCCCTATAAAGAAGAAGTAGACGAGATCGACCCAACCGAATACATCTCCCTTGATCAACTCCTCCAAGAAATCAGAGCGAGAAACGAGAGGATTGCTGCCATCGATCCTTCTACCCCTTTTTCCGTCCTCCCCATCACCGCCGACGAAATTGAAGCCTTGAAAACAAAGAGATACCAAGCTCTCCTTACCCAAAGAGGCGCCAACTTTGTAGACAGTTATAACCGATACCTCAACTGTCGTCTCGCCCTTAGAGGAGCTCACTACCCTCACACCAATTACAACTCCAACAAGGCAAACTGAACCAACCCGTAACTATCCACATCCCATTGTACTATAATGACCTCCCGACCGGTATCGCGAGTGGCATCTGTCTCTTCGACGCCTCTGACGATCCATGCCCCACAAGCATCATCTATTATACCCCCGTTTCAATCCCGTCTGACCGACAGTCGACCAGTGAGTCGAGCCACAGTTACTCCACTCCCCCAGCCTCGCAGCCACCGAGCCGACACTATTACGACTACTATAGTTGGACAACCTCCAATTGTTCAAGAAGTTCTGTATATTGATCCGCGCACAACCCTGGAGAGTACCACCCGCCTTATAAAGGATCAAATTGCGGCATTTTTTGCTGAGTACGGAGTGTGGGTGGCTCTTCATCGAACGGGTTCGGTGTCCCAGGGCCCTCCTCCTGTCATCCCATACGTGGCGGTCGACATGCTGTCCAGTCTCCGTCCCCCTACATACACCAAACCTGGCTTGCCATATATCAGAACTCTGACATCCCACCCCCTCCCCGCAGAACCTACGCCACGCCCACAGTCGGTCGAAGGGGTCCAGCACTCGAGACACACACTGCATCCCGACGTTGTTGCACCCGCACCTTCCTCAGGAGGGAAATTAGGGAAGAATCATCTTTCCAAGCCCGATCCTTACGATGGCGACAAGAGCAAGTGGGTCGAGTGGTCCCGCCACATGACAATGTATCTCCAATCCTTCGAAGAGTCTCAACCCACAGATTGACAAAAGCTGTCTATGACACTGTCCTATCTGCGTGGAAACAATGCCACCGGAAGATTCGCCAACTTGTTCATAATTCAAAATGGCGATAAACTCGACCGATATTCCTTCTCCGACTTCTGGGACCACCTTGAATCGATGTTTTGTCCCAAGTCGATACAAAGAGATGCCGAAGCAGCCCTTCGGTCACTCAAACAAGGAACCAAGGAAACGGTTGAGGACTTCTTCACCCACATGATGACACACATTGTAGAGGCTAAGTGGGATATAGTGGCACACGGACTACACCTGTCAGAGATCGCAAGGAAGGGTGTGTACTACAGATACATGGACTTCGTTATCAAGCAAATCCCCAATATGAGTGATGAACACGATGTACGAGTTTGGGAGAGAGAGCTTACCAAGGCGCAGTACGCCTTGAAGATATTAGACGACGCTCGCAAGGACTCCCTCCATGCATCCGGTTTCCAACCTCGCCCACAATGGAAGCAGCAGACGCCTGCAATGGCCCCTCAGCCGACAAAGCCTGCCCCCGCTTCCACACAAGTTTACCATCCGAATGCAGTAGGAACGTTTGCCAGCACTGGTGCGCCTATGGACATTGGAAAGCTGAGAGCCGATGGGAAATGCATCTCATGCGCAAAGAGTGGAAAGGACCAAGCCTGGCCTTGCAAGGACCACTTCAAGCCACACACGAGGCAAGTATGCTCCGTTCAGGTTAACGGAAAAACAGTAGAGTACGAATCCCATCAGGACTTAGCAGATAAAGTAGCCACTGTCATCAAAGAGGATTTTCCAAACGTAGGGTAGTTCAGTCGTCTACACCTACGAACAATAGTACTTCATCTTGTCCAAATAAAAATGTATTTTCGGTGTTACAAGTGGAGGAACCGACTGAGTCTACGGAGGAATCAACAGTACCAAGAGTGATCCTCCCAACGTCAATACTACAGAGACCACAAGAGAAAAAGAAGAAAGATATACCAGTTGGACCTCTGGTTGAAGAAAAGGGTGTCGAAACATTAACGACAGAGAAAAGGAGCAAGAGCTCCTCATGGATGAACACGGTAGACCCATGGACTACGCAATGGATCCAAAAGGTCTGCCAAAACATGAATGAAAAGAGGGCGCTAACGCACCTCCAATCGTTCGTGCACGACACAAGACAAGCTGAGGTAACCCCTCAGTTAGTAAAAGAAATCAGTGAAATGTCTCCAATCGAGGCCCACCTGTCGTTGCACAAGCTACAAAGCAAGCCACAATATAAGAAAATCTTGAAAAAGGACACTAGATCCCTCACTCTCCATGTGTCGATCCTTGCCGACAATGGAACACTACTGGACGCCAATGCATTAGTAGACTCGGGTTGCACAGGATCAACCATAGACGCATCCTTTGTAAAACAACATCACATTCCGACCCATAAACTACCTTGTCCTATTCCTGTCTACAATGCAGATGGTACCCCGAACTCTAGAGGAGCTATCTCTGAGTTTGTAACAGTAGAAATGACAGTGCGGGATCACGTTGAAAAGATCTCCCTTGCGGTGACTGACCTAGGAACACATCCTTTGTTCTTGGGTTACGACTGGCTCAAGCGACACAACCCTGTGATCGACTGGGCCTCGCAAACCATAGTGTTTAATTGCGCTGATCACATCCCTGAACTTATCCCCTACGATGATGATGACGACGATTCGGAGTCTCATCAGGCTTGGAAGGGAGGTGAACGCATCTTTGCCATAAACACTGACGACTATTTCGCATCAAGAGGCGTCACACAGGACCTGGCTATAGAAGCACAAAAAGCAAAACACCTAAAAGGATTCGAAGAAGTGGTCCCCAAGACATACCATCAATTCAAAGATGTCTTTGCGAAGGAATCGTTCAATGAACTACCACCCCGAAGACCATGGGATCTGTTACGGTCGTAACTATGCTCATCTTCTTCACACATTCTTTTTCGTTATCTTATCTTATCGGATCATGTGATTAGGTCACGTGTGCTCACACGACACCAGATTTACTTTATTCTTCACAAGAGCAAAGGACTCTGTGCTAGAGACACTTTACTTCTTTCTGTCTTTTCTCTTCCCCGATTAGATCTGAGATCTAATCCTGATATGGTTATATTATTCCCACAGTAATTACTGTTCATGCTTCTCTTCCATTCTGCCACACTGCGTGTGCACCTCATGCTATTCATTACTGCTCCTTCCATTCTACATGCATATGCCTCACGTATTTAATCTCCGTTTCCCCTATGCCCTATATCGGTAGATTCTACCACAACATGTACACACTTAGTATGAATATATAAACCGGATGGGCTACGGCTGGAAACTCCAGTCTAGTCTCTTCGGATCTTACATCCAAGCAGGACTTAGGAGACCTTTGGGCTCATATCTTCTCCCTTCACTTCCATTCCTCCATTCCAGTAGTTTTAGGTGTTACCTGAAGCATTAGTTGCTTGGGTCATTTCACTAGACTAGACTCTTATCCCCGCTTCACCTTTCACCTTTCATCGCACGTCCTAGCAAGTTCGTGGACACTCGCTTTTCCCTTCTACGGACAAGCTTACTAGGGGCACAGTGCCCATAGACTTCCACAGGTCGCTCCGCTCATTCCCAACCCCACAGGACTGTAGGCGGTCGGAGTCTCTTGACCACCCCTACGTAGCTAGAGTAGGACCCAGCGGGCCGCTACCAGCAGATCCCAGGTGGGAACCAGTAGAGCAGGAGAGAGCAGCCGTTGACATAGAGTCACGGGGCTTAGCGTGTGGAGAGTCGCCAACAGAAGACTTCCTCCGACAACTCAATCAGATGCCAGAACCAGAGTGGTTCTGCCAAGTAAGAAGCGTCTTGGGACAACCTCTCTTCCCAGCCCCCTATTCTCATGTGATCGCCCGGGCCCTGACCCTGGGATACGACGAGAATTGTCACAGCAACCGCCTGACCCAAGAGTCAGATTTCAAGACCCCCTCCCCACTGCCGCAACAGAGAGACTATGATCCCAATGATTACTTCGGTACTCCCGAAGGGGCGGAACTACAGCTAGTCCCCCTTCATCAACTGTACGACACCCCTCCCCTCAGATCCCCAACGCCAGAAGTTCAGGAAACGTTCCGCCATTTGTATACAGGAGGATTAGTGCCGGTACTAGAGAGAGTACCAAAAAGAGAGAAAGAGGAAACGCCGGAACTGCCACTGGCAAAGAGACAGAAAAGGAGGCACACGAGGCAAATCAAAAGAGAGATTGCAGGAAATCCTTCATCTGCCAATCCTCACTTTTCTACAAAGGAGCTCAGACCCTGCTCCCTATTAAAGAAACCAAGCCGCTACCAGTAGAAGAATACTAGGTAGAAAATTTATAATGTCAACTTCCCTTCCCCGTTCTTTGGCCGCAGCCTTGACTACGGCAACGAACACCGATGGAGCATGGGGAGAACTAGCAGCAGAGCTTCGGCTCTATATGGAAAATCAAGAAACTCGCATTCAGGTCCTGGCTGACCTGAACAACAACCTACAACAAGATCTGGATCAAGCAAAGGCCCAGATCACAGCCATTCCTTTGACCTCACGGTCACAAGGTTCCGGACAGAGCGACCCTAAACTGTCCAAGATATTCAAAGACCCTGGAGACTACGACGGCTCCAAGGGAAAGAAATTTGAAGAATGGTGGACAAAGATCCTCGTCTGGAGAGATATCAACAAAGATGCTCTCCACGGACAGATGGCAATCCGCGCCGTTCTTTCAAGGATGACAGGAGGCGAGGCAGGAGCCTTCGCCAGAGCCCAGTTGAACAAGATGGTGAAAACTGGCTCAAATTACTATTCATGGGAGCAATTCAAGACTCTCGTGGAAAACCACTTCCGGTCCTCCACAGAAAAGGACTGGAACCGAAAAATGCTTACGGCCCTTAAGCAAGGCTCAATGACAATGGATACGTTCTTGATGAAGTTCGAGACGTATCAAGCCTCAGCGGAGTACAACGATGACAGGCTCATCGAACTGCTCGAACAAAATGCGGACAGAGAAATCGTCCAAACCCTGTTGATGCAGGAAGGACGTTACGACAATTTGTCCAAATTTGTCGACGCCCTGAAGAAGCTCGGGGCAAGAAAGGAAATGTTAAAATTCGTCACACGTGGGACGGCGTCCAGAATGCCAAGAGATCCCAACGCGATGGACATTGACGCCACCCAGAGTGGTAAAGGAGCTGGCAACGGCAAAGGAAAGGGCAAGGCCCCACAAGGAAAAAGTGACAGGAAATGTCACAACTGTGGGAAGCCAGGTCACTTTGCAAGTGACTGCCGTGCACCCAAGGTGCAATGTCCGACGTGCAAGTTCTTTGGAGGTGGACACTCCAAAAACTGCACCAAGGGAAACTTGGGTGGACAACAGGTCCGCTCAACAGAGACAGCCCCAGCGGCAACCACATGGGAAGCAGATTCCCCACAAACTCAAGAGGCAAAAGCCAAAGGAAAGGGCTGAGACTGGTCCAAAAACATCGCGAACATGACCCTTGACGAAGCGAGGGCATGGTTCAAGGACTATGAAAACTTTGCCTCGAAGGCAAAAAACTAGGTTCTCCAAAGCGTGCATCTGAGTGCACAGCCGAGGAGCAGAACTTTAAAAATTCTTTTTCTTCATTAGCTGTAGAAGATTCCACGGACTATTACGATACATTTGTACCTTCTTCCGATTCTTCTTGTGGGCACCCACCAGATGGTGACAGGAGTAAACCTGTGACAAATCCCACTTTACCTACTTCTTCCACCCCTTTAACCGCTAACAGCTCAGAATTCCCAGATGACATCTTCATGAGAAGTGTCAAGCTAGATTGCGAGATCGCGATGAAGATCTGAGTAGCGCCTCATCCATCAAAGTGCAAACATTTCATTTCCACAGATGCCCTGCTAGATTCAGGAGCAAATGTAATATTCATCGACAAGACATGGGCGGAATCTAATGATATCCCCCTAACACCACTAAAACGCCCTATCCCCATTTACAATGTGGACAGCACGAAAAACTCAGCAGGTTCTATTACGCATAGTGCAAACCTTGTCTTAGAGTTCGACGGACACCGCGAGCAAGTCTCAGCGGAGGTTACAGATCTCAGCAAGAACACATTCATTCTCGGATACAGTTGGCTAAAGCGCCACAATCCGGAGATTGATTGGACACGAGGAACGGTCAAGATGATGCGTTGCCCGGCCACATGCAGAGCATGGCAAGAAAAACCTGACTGGATACAAAAAATAGAAAAAGAAGAAATCGACATCCAATATGAAGTATACGAAACAATACAATGGCTAGAGGCACAGATTGCCGAAGCCACAAAAACAGAAGAAAAACAGAAAACCCCAGAAGAAATGGTGCCGCGCACCTATCACGAATATTTAGATGTATTTTCGAAAAAGGAGTCAGAGCGCATGCCAAAGAGGAAACCTTGGGATCACGCGATAGAGATGAAAGAAGGTTACGTGCCAAAGAAGGGCCGCATCATACCACTATCACCGCAGGAGCAAGAAGAGGTCACAGCATTCATTGAAGACCAGCTCGCTAAGGGATATATCAGACCTTCTAAATCACCGCAGACATCCCCTGTGTTTTTCATTCCAAAGAAAGACGGCAAGAAGAGAATGGTACAGGATTACCGCTATCTTAATGAACACATGGTCAAGAACAATTATCCTCTCCCACTCATCTCCCAGCTCGTAGACAAGCTCAAAGGAGCTAAATTATTCGCCAAAATGGACTTACGATGGGGATATAATAACGTCAGGATCAAAGAAGGCGATGAATGGAAAGCCGCATTCACATGCTTCAAAGGATCATACGAACCCCTCGTTATGTATTTCGGATTGTGCAATTCCCCCGCGACCTTCCAAGCGATGGTCAACGACATATTTGCAGATATGGACAGCATAGTCGTCGTCTACATTGACGATATCCTTATCTTTACGAAAACCGACGACCAGAAAGAACACGACAAGATCGTGCTGGAAGTCTTACGAAGACTACGAGAAAATGATTTATTCGTCAAGCCTGAGAAATGCACTTTCTCGGTCACGGAGGTAGACTTCCTCAGGATGATCGTGGGCAAAGACGGTATTACTATGGACGCTTCGAAAGTGTCCGCTATTCGGGAATGGCCTGAACCAAAGACAGTTAAAGGAGTTCGAAGCTTCTTAGGTCTCATCAATTTCTATCGGAGATTCATCAAGGATTACGCAACAGTGGCTAGACCACTACATGATCTCACGAAGAAAGATGAACCTTTCCAGTGGCTAGAAGCCCAACAGAAAGCTTTCGACACGCTCAAAGGAGCATTTATTACCGCACCGGTTCTCGCTTACCCAGACGAGACATGCCCGTATCGCCTAGAGTGCGATGCATCAGATTTTGCTACAGGAGCAGTGCTCTCAATTATGAAAGACGGCGTATGGCATCCAGTTGCCTATTCTTCACATGCCATGACACCCACCGAACGTAATTATCCCATTGCCGATAAGGAGATGCTATCGGTCATTCAAGCGCTAGAGCAATGGTGCCACCACTTAGAAGGAGCTCGGCTACCATTTGAAATATGGAACAATCACGCCAACCTCCAGTGGTTTATGACACGACAAGATCTCAATCGCCGCCAAGTGCGCTGGGCAATGTACCTCTCCAGGTTCAACATGACTTGGCACTACAAGCCAGGGTCTACGATGGGCAAAGCAGATGCGCTATCGAGATGTGAAGAACACATGGAAGGTATTGAGGATGACAACAAAGGTGTAACAGTTATTTCCCCGGACAAGATCAGATCTAGCATCTTGATTACGGATGATGGGTCTATCTTATGACAAAAGATATTTAACGCAACGTGCCTGCTCAGCGAAGCAGACGTACAGAGGCTTGCCAAGAAGGGCATTGCCGAAGAAAGAGACGAATGTCTCTACGACAACCTAGGGCACATCTACGTGCCAGATTCGAACATTCTCAGGATAGAGATCCTTGAGAAACATCACGACACACCGCTAGCCAGTCACCCGGGTTATGAGAAGACCCTAGAACTTCTCCAGAGACATTATTATTGGCCAGGAATGGGTACATTCACGAAGGATTATATATCGCACTGCGAGACATGCACACATTTCAAAGGATTGAACCAGGCCCCAGCAGGCCTTCTACAACCTCTCCCTATTCCAAATACCCCATGGGAACACATCACAGCCGACTTCATCACCGGACTCCCCAACTCCCACGGATATAACACTATTCTAACGGTAGTAGACCGTTTATCTAAAGAAGTGGAATTGATTCCCACAAACAACACATGCTCGGCTCTGGACACAGCCAAACTTTTTATGAACAACGTTTGGAAGCATCATGGACTTCCACGTTCTATTACCTCAGATCGCGGGCCACAGTTCACCTCGCAAGTTATGAAATACCTTAACGATTCCCTTGGTATTGATACCAAGCTTTCCACTTCTTTCCATCCACAGACGGACTGACAATCAGAGATTGTAAACAAGGAAGTTGTAAAATTCCTACGCATCTTCTGCTTTGACAAGCAGACATTATGGTGTGATTGGCTTGCCATCGCACAATTCTCTATAAACTCAAAAAGG
>JBBPKW010000854.1:0-10994 GCA_038089475.1 Boletus aff. vermiculosoides | reverse complement strand
AAGCAGGGTAGAAAACTAGGCACCGAGATGTACATATAAGATACGCTGATCAAGTGGTATATCCACCAATCTCATCGTCTTGTGCAGCGCGAACGCAGCACGGGTATGATCCAAACGACCAGACTCACCTAGCATATTGTCGTAAAACATGGACGTGATCTTGTTCGTCTCAGCATCGTCCACTGCCCACATCGTCCCAATCACAGAACGAAATCCGGCGAACTGCATCGCCGCCGCAAGGTGAATAACCTCGTCCGGGCTCTCCTCGTCTCCGACAGTCGTATGGCAGGCAGAGAGGTAAGCAAACTGGGGGTTCTCTAAACTGCACTGGATGATTCGTTGGATAGTGAAGTGTCCGTCGTGGAGAGCGAACGCGGACTCGAATGGCTGTTTCCAATTGGGGATACCATGGCATGCAATGTGCACCCATTCATTCTTCCCAAGTTCAGCGGCGACCCGAGCGATACAGCATTCCTCACCCTCAATGTGCGTGAATGTGGCCAGGCCACCGACGCGCTGACCAACGTCGGTCAGTTCGGCGCCGATGGACATAAGTTTGTCCTCGCCCTTGGCTTTCGCTTGACCTATAGCAACAATGCATTTCCCTTTGGCGGCAGAATGTTGGAGATCAAGGCGTCTAGCACGAATGAGGGCAGTGAGGGTGGGGGTGTAAGACGAGATGTACAGATCACCGAGTTTTCTTTCACCATTCCTGAACGGACCAGCGGCGTGCAGGGGAAGAAGGGAGAACTCTGCAGTGGGGCACCACCAGATGCGTGACCGAAATGGATGCATCGTCTGGAGGAAGTCAACTATAGGGGAAACCACCTCGTCCCAGAGTTGCCGCAACCCGATGCAGAGTTCTCTCGTCACATCCGTTGACTTTGCTTGCACAGTCAAGGCACGGAACTTTGATGACAGTTCTTGGACATCTTCTTGTGTGATTGACAGCGGAATATGAACAGGATCCTGGTCGATTAAGACTACGAGAGCATCACAGCCATATTGGCTCGCATTCACAATGATAACAGGGCCATCGCGGGCTGCCTGCTGGAGATCAAGGAAGAGCGAGGGCAGAAGGAACCGTGAGCGCCCGGGTAACTCGCGGATACCGTTCACAATTCTTTGCAATTCAATGTTGAAACGGCACACCCGATCATGCTGATCTGCACCAGGTGAATTGAGGGCATTCCGAATGCGCAACGTCAGTTGCACAAACTCGTCGGCTAACAATGTCCCTGCTGTGCCAGATGCAATGACTTCGTCAAGTGGAGAATGGAGGCGAGTGAGCTGGCTCCAAAAGACGCCCCGACCTTGCTCTGGGAGCTCGACGGCATCAACAAAGGAGGATTGGCGAAGACAAGCTGAAAACGCATCAACTGCGACTGATGAAGTGAGGGTCCTGATGACAGTAAGATGTTGAGGTAAGGACGGCAGAGTGGCCAGGTGATGAACAAGTAGTCGAAGAAATGTTTGGTAGGCTAGAAGTGCCGTGGGGTGGTGGAAATCCTCAGCTACACGGATCCATGACCTTACAGCGGAGAGATAGGAGGAAGATGGCATTTGCAGCGCATGCGCCAGCTGAGTGTAGATAGTGAATAACTCCTCTTTATCCTTTAATTGACTTAATTGCGTGAACCGAGTACGGAGGTGGTCTGCAAGGTGGTGCAATGACGTTGACCGATCCGGGTGTCCTGGTGGGCAAAGTACCAGTGCATCTCGGTCGAGGGCAATGGCCTCGTTGAGGACATCCATTCCCCCAATCTGTTCGCAGCGAGTCCAGAGATGATGTGCGAGGTTTCCCAATGGCTTTGACCGATATGGGTGTCCCGGTGGGCAAAGTGCCAGTGAATCTCGGGCGAGGGCAATGGCTTCGTTGAGGTCCTCCATTCTCCCAATCTGATTGTAGCGAGTGGAGAGATGAATTGCGAGGTTGCCCAATGTCCTTGACCGATATGGGTGTCCCGGCGGGTAAAGTTCCAGTGCGTCTCGGTCGAGGGAAATGGCCTTGTTGAGGTCCTCCATTCCCCCAATCTCCTTGTGGCGAGTCCAGAGATTATATGCGAGGTTGTTCAATAATGCTGACCGACCGGGGTGTCCTGGTGGGAAAAGTGCCAGTGCATCGTGGTCGAGGGAAATGGCCTCATTGAGGTCCTCCATTCCCCCAATCCGCTTGTGGCGAGTCCAGAGATGAAGTGCGAGGTTGTTCAATGACACTGATCGACCTGTCCTGGTGGGCAAAGCGTCAGTGACTCTCGGTCGAGGGAAATGGCCTCGTTGAGGTCCTCCATTCCCCCAATTCTCTCGTAGCAAGTCCAGAGATAATGTGCGAGGTTGCTTAATGACATTGACCGACCTGGGTGTCCTGGTGGGCAAAGTGCAATTGCATCTCGCTCTAGGGAAATGGCCTCATTGAGGTCCTCCATTCCCCCAATCTGGTTGTAGCGAGCAGAGAGATGAACTGCGAGGTTGCCCAATGATGCTGACCGACCTGGGTGTCCCGGTGGGCAAAGCGCCAGTGAATCTCTGTCGAGGGAAATGGCCTCGTTGAGGTCCTCCATTCCCCCAATCTGATTGTAGCGAGTGGAAAGGTGAAGTGCGAGGTTGTGCAGTGACGTTGACCGACCTGGGTGTCCCGGTGGGCGAAGCACCAGTGCATCTTGATCAAGGGAAATGGCCTCGTTGAGGTCCTCCATTCCCCCAATCTGCTCCTCCATTCCCCCAGTCTGGTTGTAGCGAGCGGAGAGATGAACTGCGAGGTTGCCCAATGATGCTGACCGACCTGGGTGTCCCGGTGGGCAAAGCGCCAGTGAATCTCGGTCGAGGGAAATGGCCTCGTTGAGGTCCTCCATTCCTCCAATCTGATTATAGCGAATGGAAAGGTGAAGTGCGAGGTTGTTCAGTGATATTGACTGACCTGGGTGTCCTGGTGGGCGAAGTTCCAGAGCATCTCGGGCGAGGGAAATGGCCTCGTTGAGATCCTCTATTCCCCCATTCTGGTCGTAGCGAATAGGAAGATACATTGCAAGGTTGTTCATCAATATTGACCGATCTGGGTGTCCCAATGGGCAAAGTGCCAGTGCATCTCGCTCGAGGAAAATCGCCTTGCGGAGGTCCTCCATTCCCCCAATCTGATTGTAACGAGTGGCGAGATGAAGTGTAAGGTTGTTCAATGATATTGACAGACCCGGGTGTCCCCGCGGGCGAAGATCCAGTGCATCTCGGTCGAGGGAAATGGCCTCGTTGAGATCCTCCATTCCCCCAACCTGATTGTAGCGAGTGGAGAGGTGAAGTGCAAGGTTGCCCAACAACGTTGACCTTTCTGGGTGGCCCGGTGGGCACAGTGCCATTGCATCCCGGCTGAGGGCAATGGCCTCGTCGAGGTTCTCCATTCCCCCAATCCGGTTGTACCGAGTGGAGAGATAAAGCACGAGGTTGTTCAATGACGCTGACTGATCTGGGTGTCCCAGTGGGAAAAGCGCCAGTGAATCTCGCTCGAGGGAAATGGCTTCGTTGAGGACCTCCATTTCCCCAATCTGATTGTAGCGAGCGCAGAGGTGAAGCGCAAGATTCCTCAATGACATTGACCTTTCTGGGTGTCCCGGTGGGCGAAGCGCCAGTGCATCTTGGGCGAGCGCAATGCCCTCGTTGAGGTCCTCCGCTCCCCCAATCTGCTCGTAGCGACTCAAGAGATGACGTGCGAGGTCGTTCAATGACGTCGACCGATATGAGTGTCCCGGTGGGCAAAGTGCCAGCACATCTCGGTCGATGACAATAGCCTCCTCGATGTCCATCATCGACCCGAGCTGGCTGTAACGATCACCGAGATGAGTTGAAAGTTGACCCAAGAAGACATATCGCTCAGGGTAGCTGGGTGAGCAAAGTTCCAGTGCTTCGCGATCAAGAGCAATCGCCTCGTTGATGTAATCGGTCCCACCTCCTTCCTCAAACTTGGTGGCAAGGGACTTCGCGCGTGAATGCAACTGTTCAACTGATAGGCACATCATTCAATTATTCTCTGCCCCGACACGAAGAGACAAGTACCTTTTAAGCCCGTTGAATCCGACTCGGACTGAACCTCACTGGACATGATGGTTTGGGAAAACGATGAGAGGCCACCGTGTGAGCGGGCCAGGAGTCAGGACTGGCAAAAAAGGCCGCTGTTGAACAACAGATAGGTTCGACGACACCCAACTTACATCGGAATGGACTAGGCTTTGTTGGGTGAGTGGGTGGACATGAAATTGACCTATCGAAAGGCTGCCTGCACCTTCCCAATGATCTACTCTTTCGCTCCGTTGAAAAAATGAGGTGTGAAATTCAATATTCGATCACAACAAACAATGGAATATCATATTTTCTAGTATTAGTAGTAGTGCGTGTGCAGGAGGGCTTACATGGAGTTGGTCGCAGCGAAAAAGGGTTCATGTCGTACCTCTAGCTTGAATATGGTGCCAGTGAAGCGCCTGGATTCGACATACACCTCGTCACGCCCTCCCCAAATAACAAACGAGTCGAAACGTAAATTATATGATGTAGTATACATAACGACATCAGTTCACTCTCCCATCGCATAGGGTATAGTCCGAACTCCGCTCCGACAGCGGCGGCCTCCCCCGAGAAGTACGTGGCGAGCCGCATGGATTACGCCCACGGATTGTCATCGTCCTCCACGCCTGGTATCCCAAGTCCATACCCATTCACGCGGACATATGCTGGTGGCGTCTGCACTCTCCCATGCACCTCATCGCTCTCCCCGTATCCCCTGCCCGTCTCCACATCGTCCACCGTGATCACAACCCAAAAGCCTGACGGGTCTGCCTGCCGTCTTCGTCCGCGTCCACGTCCTTGTCTTTACCATTAATTTTGATTTTATCCTTATCTTCCGCTGTCCAAACAGGCGAACCTGAACCTGAACCCAGTTCATCCCACACCCGCATCAACACCAGCGAAGGTGGCAAATGCGGTCCATGCGACGTCGACGGTACCTGTAAACCAGTTGGCGCAGGCACGACCAGACCCACCGCGTCCTCTTCTACGAGTGGTGTGTGACCTTCGTTTTGGCACACGCGGCGATGGAGATGATGACGATGATGAGCAAGCAGAGGAAGTCGACAGGAGATGTGGGAGGTGAGGGAGTGCAATCGAGAGAGGACTTGAGAGGGTAAATGTAATGAACTCTGGTAAGAGGGCGACCGGTTAGCGGACGTCATCGGTGGGCAATCAGAGACCCTGCGTGATCGTGGCGGAGAGGGCGTCCGTGGCATTCGCGAGGACGAAGGAGGACCATGTCGATCATGGTGTGCGCCACCTACTCCCGTTCTGGCATCGCGTTCATGAGCTCGGACATCGTCGTCGTACTTCTTCGGCCGTCTTTCCCCACTTTGCGTGGCACCATACCCAGAAAATACCCCCTCGTGCCTGCCGAATGCGCCCGACGTGATCTCTTGCACGACCCTCTCCTCTTCCTCCCACATTGCACGATCCTCCTCTGACCTCACGCCCCCTGCTGGATACTTTTTGGCATCTTCATACAACACCTCATCCACACCCTCCGGACCAGCCAACACGTCGCCAAACGTCGATCCGTATTCGTCTGTGTCCTCCATGTTGACATCATCCCCCGCTCCACGTTGATACCGCGTGTCTGTCCCATCGTGCACCATGTCCTCGGCGTCCGCGGTGAACAAGGGAGCAGTGACGTCCCAGTCGCCCTCTTCGGGTAACCAGTGCTTGCGCTTGCCACCCACAGCATAACGCGGCCCAGCACGGATTCAACGGTCCCTCGTCGCACTGATATGCATCCCCCCCTCGCTGGGCTCGAACGCACGGTAATTGATACCTTCCTCGCGAAGCCTGGCACGCGTGCCCTCGACGAGTCCTTGAGCCGAAACGCGTCTCGAAACGAATACCCCAGCGTCATCCGTGCGACTAGATTGGTGAACGGGGTTTACCTACTTCCGAGGCGGGCGCCTTGATGAAATCGCGGTAGGAGAAAGCGTACATATGGGCAGCGGTGAAAAAACAGCATTTCAATGCAGATCAGGGTATCTGTGAGACCGAGGGAGATGTGTTTGTTGTCGGTGTAGGGCCCGAGGCGCATTCGTCGGTGTAAGGTCCGAGGTGCATGATGATACCCACTGCGACGAGGAACGAGACGGCGACGGATAACTGAAAGGAAAAGAAGAGGGTCCCGTTGACATAATGGAATTTAGGATAGGTCTTTAGAATTGTGAATGATGCGTGTTGGGGAGTGAAATGGGGAAACATGCTTACCGGAAAGGTTTCAAGTCTTCATGGACACACATCCAGAAGACAGCGAGGCACCAGAGTGCGAAACATATAGAAATGTTGTACACGATGGGCACGTACAAATATCCGCTTCGAACCCGAAAGTCGCCTTCGTTGTAGGTACCGGTAGCTTTCATGATCAGACTTGCAAGTGCGAGGAGAGGCTTGACCTGGATGTATTCTGTGTGTAGTTGGGGGTGAACACAAAGGGAACGGGGAATGGGGCAACCACCGTACGCAGGATACCCCGTGTGAAGGACAGGAATGTATATGGATCACTCGGGTTAATCTCGCTGCACCATAGACTAACGGGGAAGACCGCTGGGATGGGCGGTCTGCCGTGTAAGAGGATAAGAAACGACCGCTCGCCACCAAGATAGTCTAGAAGGAGCAGTATATCACAAATGCCTAGCACAAATATCGTAACAAATCGACGCTACGGATGGACTGGTATACGTACCTCGTAAATGTCGCGTATGGCGTCAATGAAAAAAGCTGCTTCCAAGGAGAAGAGCGATATGAGCAACGACATGGCATATAATGGTACCATGACCATAATTCGCACAACCATTGTAGAAATACGAGTTGAGGGTCGTTAGCGGATCAGTGTACGGGGAGGGAAAGGCAGACCGCTGGAGAAGAGGTTTTCTGTAGTTTCGTAGCTGGAGCCATATCGATATGCCGCTCATGGCTACTGCGACGACGGTGGAGGTACCTGCGAGCGTAAGAATAGGTAATGGGAGGCTTGATCCAGAACCATGGCCGAGGTTGATATCTGGAAAGGTGGGCATCAAGCTCGAACATGGAACATACAGTGAAGAGGATGACACAGCTGTGTCGCTTATCGAATGCGGATCTGCGGCCGAATGGTTCCACTGTAGCGCTGTATACGTTCGAAAAAGCGCCGGCTCTCCCCGAAAGGGATAATCTTCCCAGACTTTTTGCTGCCCATGTGGTCCGTGGGAGGATGCGATTACTCGGCTGAGTCTGCGCCGCTGGATAAGAAACCCACCCAGTACAACCCACTCGTCGCTGTCTGCAGCGCAGCCATGCACGTCCATCACCGGTCGGTGCGAGCCTACTCCCCAGTCGACGCTCAGTGGAAGCCCCCTATACATTCTCGGAAGGATGGCAGCTGAGGAAGCGGTAGTCCCCTGATAAGAGCTTTCGCCAGCTTGAACCCGCTCACCCGCCTGCCTCTCTGGTGGTCCCTGCTCATACCGTGCCGCTTGCGGCCCTACCGATCCTGATCCTCGGAAAGGGATGCCCGACGGATGAGCAGACCAGATGGACAGCTTGAGAGCCTCTCCCTCGCACATAGTCCATGGTCCCCCTAATCGTGTAGGCGTAGTATCCAAGTTAGTAAGGACATGTAGCCAAGGAAATCGCGCAATTCCTGTGTCAGCCCACGATAAGACTTTCCCCCACTTCTTGTCCACAAGTCTCGAATCGTGACCAATCACAGTCGGTGAAAAAGTCCCAGCAGCCAAATTTTCCTTACGTCCCCTATACGCCCGAGCCTGACGGTCTGGTACGTGCTAATCGACATCGTCGTTTACTCACACCAAACTCACACATCCGACCGAGCTGGTCCGCTTGTGGAACCAGTACGTACTATCGCTGAACCCACACCTCATAACAATCTCACCGCACTCTCTCAGTCGCTACCTACTCTACCCCCGAAGCTTGAAGAGTAGGCTGGAAAGAAAGTCGTGGTGTTGGCCGTTCCCGGCGCGTTCACCGTAGGTAACCGATCTCGTTTGCTCTCATGGTCAAATTCGCAAGTACGAATCGAAGAGGCGATCATTCCCTAGCCAAACGAGATCGGGTGTACACTACCCCTGTCGTCACTTATTCAGTATAGTATTTCCAGCTAAATACAACCTCAAAGACATGAGATTTTTCATGCATTTTCGCTTGGCGCAAGTCCTGATGTATGCTCTATATCGGATAAGGAAGCAGCTATGGACAGCAAATACAGCAGGAGAAAGCAAAAAGCGATGCAGGGCAGAGAACTAGGCACCGAGATGTACATACAAGATACGCTGATCAAGTGGTATATCCACCAATCTCATCGTCTTGTTCAACGCGAACGCAGCACGGGTATGATCCAAACGACCAGACTCATCTAGCATATTGTCGTAAAACATGGACGTGATCTTGTTCGTCTCAGCATCGTCCACTGCCCACATCGTCCCAATCACAGAACAAAATCCGGCGAACTGCATCGCCGCCGCGAGATGAATCACCTCGTCCGGGCTCTCCTCGTCTCCGACAGTCGTATGACAGGCAGAGAGGTATGCAAACTGGGGGTTCTCTAAATTGCACTGGATGATCCGTTGAATAGTGAAGTGTCCGTCGTGGAGAGCGAACGCGGACTCGAATGGCTGTTTCCGATTGGGAATACCATGACATGCAATGTGCACCCATTCGTTCTTCCCAAGTTCATCGGCGACCCGAGCAATACAGCATTCCTCATCCTCAATGCGCGTGAATCTGGCCAGGCCACCGATGCGCTGACCTACGTCGGTCAATTCGGCCCTGATGGACACGAGTTCATCCTCGCCCTTGGCTTTTGCTTGACCTATCGCAACAATGCATTTCCCTTTGGCGGCAGAATGTTGGAGATCATGGCGTCTAGCACGAATGAGGGCAGTGAGGGTGGGGGTGTAAGACGAGATGTACAGATCACCGAGTTTTCTTTGACCCTTCCTGAACGGACCGGCGGCGTGGAGGGGAAGAAGGGAGAACTCCGCAGTGGGGCACCACCAGATGCGTGACCGAAGTGGATGTATCGCCTGGAGGGAGTCAACTATAGGGGAAACCACCTCGTCCCAGAGTTTCCGCAATCCGATGCAGAGTTCCCTCGTCACGTCCATTGACTTTGCTCGCACAGTCAAGGTGCGGAACTTCAACGACAGTTCTCGAACATCTTCCTTGGTGATTGACAGTGGGATGTGGACGGGGTCCTGGTCAATTAAGATAACGAGAGCATCGCAGCCGTATTTGCTCGCGTTCACAATGATGACAGGGCCCTCGCGGGCCGCCTGCTGGAGTTCAGGGAAGAGGGAGGGCAGAAGGAAACGTGAGAGCCCAGGTAACTCGCGGATACTGGTGACAACTGTTTGCAATTCCGCGTTGAGATGGCACACCCGATCATGCTGATCTACACCGGGTGAATCGAGGGCATTCCGAATGCGCGACGTCAGTTGCGCGAACTCGTCAGCCAACAATGTGCCTGCTGGGCCAGATGCAATGATATCGTCAAGCGGGGAATGGAGGCGAGTGAGCTGGCTCCAAAAGACACCCCGACCTTGCTCTAGAAGCTCGATGGCGTTGACAAGAGACCGTCGACGAAGACAAGCTGAGAATGCATCAACTGCAACTGATGATGTGTGGGTCCTGAAGACAGCAAGATGTTGAGGTAAGGATGGCAGAGTGGCCAGGTGATGAACAAGTGATTGAAGAAACGTTTGGTATGCTAGAAGTGTCGTGGGGTGCTGGAAATCCTCAGCTGCACGGATCCATGACCCTACAGCAGACAGATCAGAGGGAGATGCCATTTGCAAGTTGAACGCATGTGCCAGCTGAGTGTAGACAGTGAATAGCTCCTCTTTATCCTTTAATTGATTTGACCGTGTGAACCGAGAATGGAGGTAGTCTGCAAGGTTGCTCAATGACGTTGACCGATGTGGGTGTCCCGGTGGGCAAAGTGCCAGTGCATCTCGCTCGAGGGTGATGGCCTCGTTGAGGTCCACCATTTCCTCAACTTGTTTGTAGCGAGTGCAGAGATGTTCTGCGAGGCTGCTCAATGACTTTGACCAACCTGGATGACCCGGTGGGCGAAGCGCCACTGCATCTCGGTCGAAGGAAATGGCTGTGTTGAGGTCCTCTATTCCCCCAATCTGCTTGTAGCGAGTGCAGAGATGAACTGCAAGGCCGCCTAATGACGTTGACCGATGTGGGTGTCCCGGTGGGTGAAGTGCCAGTGCATCTCGCTCGAGGGAAATGGCCTCGTTGAGGTCCACCATTCCCCCAACCTGCTTGTAGCGAGTGGAGAGATGAATTGCGAGGTTGCTCAATAAATTTGACCGACCTGGGTGGCCCAGTGGGCAAAGTGCCAGTGCATCCCGGTCGAGAGAAATGGCCTCATTGAGGTCCTCTATTCCCCCAATCTGCGTGTAGCGAGTGCAGAGATCAACTGCGAGGTTCCCCAATGAGTTTGACCGATCTGGGTGTCCCGGTGGGCGAAGTGTCAGTGCGTCTCGGTCGAGGGAAATGGCTTCGTGGAGGTTCTCCATTCCCCCAATCTGGTTGTAACGAGTCCAGAGATAAAATGCGAGGTTGTTCAATAGTGTTGACCGCTCTGGGTCTCCCAGTGGGTGAAGTGCCGGTGCATCTCGGCCAAGGGAAATGGCCTCGTTGAGGTCCTCCACTCCCCCAATCCGGTTATAGCGAGTCCAGAGATAAGCCGCGAGGTTGTTCAATGACACTGACCGACCTGGATGTCCTGGTGGGCAAAGTGCTACTGCATCTCGGGTGAGGGCAACGGCCTCGTTGAGGTCCTCCATTCTCTCAATCTCCTCGTAGCGAGTGGCGAGATGACTTCCGAGGTTGTACAATGACATTGACCGATGTGGGTGTCCTGGTGGGTCAAGTGCTAGTGCATCTCGGCCAAGGGCAATGGCCTCGTTCAGGCCCTC
>JBBPKW010000851.1:0-11008 GCA_038089475.1 Boletus aff. vermiculosoides | reverse complement strand
GGAGAGGAAAGGGAGATTAGCGGTAGTTCGGTCTCAGGTTAGCCTGGCGATTATATCCTCTACGGGGTGTATTACATACTTGTTCGAAGACTCGCCTGGAATGACAGATGAATCAATGTGGCATGATCCTTCCACGTTGGGCAAACACACAATTGGGATGAAGGGGCGATGGCAGAACAGTAGGTGAGCATCCTTGTATACAGCACAGGACACTGGCAGTGAAGAGATTGATTCAATCATGGTTTTCATTTCGAGCCGGATCACGTCCTATGACCTCCGGTGGCAAGTAAGAAGCATTGAGGTTGTCCCACGAACCAGACCTCTCAGAGTTGTATTTCACGTCATCAGCGCATTTTTACCATTGTTTATGTCAAGGCGCGACTACCGATCAAAAACGCCACAGGGCGTCTTTTGTGTCTCATTCGAACATCAACACTCCCTCCAACCACACACTCAGCCCAAGTGAGTCACAGCACTAGTAGCATCATGGTATATCTTGACTACCTACTCCTGTCCGTCAATATGCATCCAGTTCAAACCCATTATTTACACTAACATCTACTTCGAGACCGGGGAGTTATTTCATCCACTCAACCCACCCCTGAATGTGGGTAATGGTTTGGTAACTGAAAAGTTGGTGATGACGAGAATTAGCAGTGCCTCCCGTCAACTTATCAAAGAAGCCACGGCTGACATGGGAGCTGCGGAAATGATGCAGAGAACTATGGTTACTCCATTGTTTGATAATAAAAGCAATGCCACGACCTGTGGATAGTTGCGCACCTCTGGCCAGTTAAGTCGGAGGAGCTGATCGCTCTGCAGCCCGGGTCAGGAGTCTCACGCGATTGCTTCAGTTGCAGCTGCTTCAGTCCTAGCAGGGGACCATGAATTCGGCCCGAGTGAATCTGGATGGTGGATTATCGAGACAACAAGCTTGCGCCAAGCCCTGCCCACGGACGCATCTCTTGTCCCAACTCGCAAGGCCTGGGGACATCTCACCTGACATCTGCACCTATCCCCGTACCTCCGGTGCTAGCGACTCCTACCCGTCGACCCCACCCCACTGTTCATAGTGATCCCAACTTGGAGATCAAGATATAATTTCACTGCAAAATACCCCTCGTTTAATGCTCCACGTCAACCTACTAGTAAATTTGGGGTAATGGCCTTTAACCAAGAATTTGGTGATGACGAGAATTAACAGTGCCTCCTCGCCAATATCAAAGAACTTGGCGTTATATACGGCCACGTCATCTGGGAGAGAGAGCCGCGGACACGATGCGGAGAACCGCGGTTGCTTTCGCCAACGGTAATCTCCGCCGTGAAGTGAACCTCAACAACTGTGTCGTGATGTTGGGTCTGCCAACATTCTTTGACAATGAGCGGCGCTACACAGGATGCAAGTCCCCCAAGATAAGTAATATCGTAACGTGGGGGATATTTGCGTACCTTCGGGTGAAGTCGGAAGGGCAAGAAAGATACTAGAACCCAGGGCATCGTACGGTAACCCGGGCCAGTGGTCCGACTTTCCCTGTACCACTGCGTGTTCGTACGTCCATGAAAGTTGAACAGGACCACCCCCTCCTCGCGTCCCTCTTCGCAAGATCGCACTCATCAAATCACACATTCCCTTCTCTAACTAAATGCACATCACGAGCGGCCCCTTCTGCGGCACGGATGGCGCGATAGATCCCACACCCACCCTCATTGACATAGCCTGATGGAATTAACTCACGCTGTGCATAGTACACACCATTCTCGTCGAAGACAACCCCAACGGCGCTCTCCACCCTCTTCAACGGTAGGATCTGAGATTAAACGTTTGGTCTGGAAAAAAATCGACGCAGGATTGGGTCTGAAGTCGAAAAGGTAAAAATGCGTCTCACTGATGATGCAAAGGTAAGCCCCGTTTCTCCCCCTACCGTATGTTTTGCTTGGCCGTCCTATTTAGATGGTGTTTCGATGTCATCACAGGGTAGTACCCCTCCACTCTGGCAAAACCCCACCTCTGGCTGTCTTGGATTATCATGTTGGTCGACGTCACGGGCAGGTATAGAACGCTTTTCCTAAGTGCGATGGGAGAGGATGAGATGGGTGTACTAGAAAAAGAAAAGGGGAACGTATTGGTACAGTTAAGTCGTTCCAAACAAAGTGGAGTATGGAATTTTGCAGCGACATGGGATGAAACCCATTTATTGTCAGATATCTGCCAAAAATGATGGTCACTGCGCGCCAAAGGACAGGCGCAACAGGTCAGTGAAGGAGTGAAACCGTAATTAATGGGCGCTTCTGGGATATGGTCAACCACCTGTCAAAGCGTTGAGGATTCAGACACGCCTACGGATGGAAGGGACACCACGTTGCGATAATGGCCATGCTCTTTTTCCCCACGAGACGGCTGGACCATCTGTATGCACACAGTTCAGTTCAGAATACGAAGCATATATTTAGAGATTTTACGATGAACACCCATATCGCGCTCCGAAGCACCATACTCTACCGAAGAGGGTGAAAGATAGATGGAGGCGACGCGAATGTGGATGCGATGCAATGTGCAGATGAATGACAATCGACTGCACCGTCGAGTCGTGGATTCGCCCGTAATAAAGATGCTCGAGATGACCGAGAAGGGGACCAGGGGAGACGACTAAGGTCTCGGACGAACCTTTCCACAGACGATTTAGGAATCCAATTTCACAAGGAAATGATGCGAAGGAAACGCGGATAGAACCGTTAGCGAGGAAAGGCGCGGACACGGTGTTGGGGATGTCGCCTTGCCGCTCAACAGGCAGACCGCTGGAAGTGGTCAGCGAGTGGGCCATTGAGGATATAACCGGAGTTTTGTTCCGAGTCGGGTGGACAATGAGTTTTTTGTCTTCTTCCCAAACCAGACCTAAAATTTCGAGATCAGAAGACAGTCGTTCAGTTCCTGCGAAGGGGAGTTGTGGGACCACAACGGACGAGGACAACCAGAAAACTTGTCTGGTGGCTGTGTTTCGTCACTCAACATCACCAAACAAGATCGTTTTCGAATGCGAAACATTTTTCTCATTGCGGAGGGTAGTCTTATCTTGAGACTTGTCTCCTCGTCAAATCATATATCACGGCTGCAAGACCCGGCTGAAATCTGCATTGGACCCGCTCGCGACATGCCATACCATGCACAATTTTAATAATGTGTGTACATTCTGCGACGTTCTCCGGCAGGAAGCGCCGATACTCCAGAAGAATTATTTTTCACAAGATGGTAGACGAATGTATCTCAGTTCACCACCTCACGTCAGCATCTATATTCATACGTGTAGTCCGTGTGTTCACTGCTACAAACACTGACAGGTGGACGTCGTAGACGGTAGGTATCGAATTATTTCGCTCACACATGCTCCTTGACGCCAGCAATGCATTCGGACCCCAACTACAAGTTCCCGGGTTCACCACGAGTCGCCTATATCGCGGGCATCCACATATCCAATGCATCTATGATGGACTCGCACAGTTCCGCACACAGAACCAGCCGCTCAACGTTGCACTTGTCGGTTTTGCGACAGGTGCTCAGTCCCGATCCGAAGGACCGAGCGTTTGGATATACCAATACATCCTCTTGCATCATTGTCAATGGACACGCCACTGTCGGATCATGTGATGACCAAGAGCATTGTTTTACTTGGACCCTATGGTGAGTTATGCTTTATCGGTTAGGGGTCTGGTCCAAGGATTAGTTAATGGGGCTCGACGATATCAGGCACTTCTCGAAAGAGACCCACGTTATTGTGGCTGGTTACGAAACGTGTTTCTATGTGATGGGAACAGGACAACTGTTCAGTATCCGACCTCACGTGCCCCACGACGTGCGTGTAAGCCCTTTGGCATACAGTCACGCACACAGTATATATTCCCGCCGCACGCTGTAGAGATAGTCAGTCTCTCTTGTACCCGTACGTCGTAGTTCCCCGTTTAGAGCGTGGTCCAGTTCTGTTTGTCCGCTCACCTCGGTGTTTCCCGCCGTTGGCCACGGCTGGCTTCCAGTGCAGTCGTGATGCCCACACATATCCTTGGTGATAGTAGCGTTTGGTTCTGTCGTATACGCTGCAGTAAGCACCCGAGCAATGTGAACGACGTGCTAGTTTCTATCAAAGCGTTGCGTGGGTCTTGAAAAGATTTACAACAGAGACCAAATCGCGCGTGTAAAGGAGAAGCTCCCTGGAGATAATGGAGCTTTGAGATATAAATAATACACCGAGATCCAGAAGGAGAGGGATATGCATAGGTAAAATAAACACGCCGAAAAATCTGAAGTACACCATCCTTTATGTTTCATCGATGCCCCAGCGTTTGTGCTCATCCCCGATTTCTACCCCAAATACCCATTCATACCTGACGCGTGGTGTCTCCCAACGATTCGAGCCGGATCCTCTCTGATTCGTTCGCGTCCCCTTCCACAACCTGGTCCTGCTCCGGGGGAACGTCTGCGAACGCAATCGCGGACATGGCCGCGTTTTGAGTGGCATCGGGTTGCGACAACACACCGAATCCGCTGTCAATGCCCTGGCAGCCGCGACGGGTGTCAAGGTCATACATCTCTCGCACGCTAATGATGAATCGAGGCATGATGGGGCATATCGATATGGAACTAAAGATGCCCAGGAAGAGCACTGAAGTGCTGTTCGTAGATGGCTCGCCTTGCACTATGCCAACAATATTGAAAAACACGTTTCTAGCAGTTCGGAACGAAGTGGTTAGTTCTTTGACGGGTATGCAAGGGTAAGATGGATGGGAGGCCCTGATGGTGACGAACGAGAGCGTAGAAAAGCGATACATACGGAAGGAAATAAAGAATTCCATCTCTGACGAGTTTTTGCATGTATCGATTAGGCTGCCACTGCTTGGTTGCTTTGTACATGTCAACTGACTGCTTCAAGGTTTGCATGACGGCGAGAACCAGAAGTGTAACAGCGAGAATAAATCGCGGGATTTTCGAACACACGTAAAGCAGTTGTGGGCTGTTCGTCGAGAAATTGCAAAAAGAGACGTCAATCAGATGAAAAACTGTGACTAGAGATATGGGTTGGAGGGTGACAAACGGCCGCCTTCGTAAGATGCAGTGATGTGTACAAGTTGGTTCCGAACATACATACCTGATAAGTAGGTATTGGGGTTGTCGTAGATGCCTGCAAAAATAAAGGAGCAAATAACCCCTGGAACATAGATGAATAGGAGGACCCAAAGAATTGTTTTGGATCGATTCCACATCGCATACACCCGTAGGATCATTACATCTGTAATTGAAGTCACATCAGATCTGGAGAAAGGAATCAGGAGGGTACGGTAACTTACAATCAGCAGCTGCGAAGAATATTTCGAATCCCCAGGTAGATACCAAATTTGTTACGGTGCCTTTGGAAGACCCTTATTCATACTGATTGTGTAGCAGGTACTGTAGATCAATCCACTTACACCTATGGATCTGTTATCAATATGGTTTTCAGTCTGAATTTACATAGACGCATACACCTGCCAGAAGACAGTCATTATATGGAGGATAAAGAACAGAAACATTCACTGTGACAGGGCCGGGAACAAAGGTACTACCCTCTGTGAATGGATTGGATCAGCTCAATCAACCTCGTACTCAATTCTGAACATACCAAGGCCATTGAGACTTCGGCACAGTTTAATTCTTAGCTGTATGACTTGGTATGCATAATAGCAACAATAAACCTACATAGCGGAACAAAGGCCGAGATAGCGGACCTATGGAACTGTCAATTCAGAACATTTGCAATGGGGTGCCCTCTGAGCGTTTATACTAGTACGCACCAGAACAAACAGTGTGGAGACCCAGGACCAGGGTCTGCGCTGTGGGATTGTCAGGGGCCCAGTAGTTACTGGATAACGTTGTTCACCCAAACATAGTCGATCTTCGAGTATTATCAACTGAATGATATGACGTGGAGAGTGCCAAAATAGCATACCTCTCTTGAAAAGGTGAGGACTGCGATGGTAGGATTGAAATGGTCAAAGATTCAGAACCAAAAGGATAGCATGTAGCATCACTCACGATAATCATATGCGACAGCAGTGACCGTGATAACTGTGTTGGCCCATAAGATTAATTGTTGACGGAAGGCGTGAGCGACCGTACGGGATACATAGTTACCCATCTGGATAAGTTGAAAAACTGATTGTAAGTCGGAGGACATGGTAGGTAGAAGGGAAACGGCGATGTTGGATGGTGAACTGGCAAAGAAAGAAAGAAAGTTGAGAGGGAGGTTGGGAATGATTCGGTGTGGGGTTACCCTGGTGGTTATATCCTCTGCCTGGTGTATTAAATATTTGTTTGAAGACTTATTCGGAATGAGGCGTGATGCACGATCCTTTAATGTTGGAAAAAAATGCGATCAGGATGGGGAGTGGTGGCGGAGGGCAGTACGAACAGCATGCTTGTTTTCCGCCGAGAGAACAAAGCTGTCGTGTGTACAGCACAAGGCGTATACAGTTAGATCATTTAGTTGTAGTTGTCGTCTAGAATTACTAGATCACACCCTATGGTCACTGGTGGTAATCAAGAAACTTTGAAACGGTGACACCAGAGTAGAGCTATCTTGAGGTCCGAAGCGCTGCATTTCTACCATTTGTCCATTTCATGGCGCTACTGTGGATCAAACGCGCCGGAGGGCGTCTTTTCTGACTCATTTGGACATCGACCCTCAGCCTCGTTGATCATCAGCGCTCCTGCCTCGCGCGCACTCAGCCCGAGGTGCTGAAAAGCGACACCAAAGCCTATCCTGAATACCTACTGAGTCATACACGTCAATATGTATTCAATTACAACCCATTATTTATGCTGATGTCGGCTTGAAGATCCGGGAATTATTTCGTTATACAACTCATGATCCACGTCAAGCCGCCCGTACATTTGGGTAACGGACCAGTAACTAAAAATAGGTGATGAGTGGACGAGAATCAGCAGTGCCTCCCCGCCAACATCAGAGCAGCCACCACCTCACCGATCTCATCTGTGGCTAGTGAGGGAGTTGCGGATGTGATCTGAACCATGCATGTGATCATCCAGAAGTGTGTCGCCGTGGGATTGAGTGGGCCAGCATTCTTCCATAATAAAAGCAGTGTCGTGGCCTGTGGATGCTTACGCACCTCTGGGTCAGATTGATGTACCAGATAGACACTGGAACTAGGGTATCGTGCTGTAGTCCGGGCCAGGAGCCTGCTATGATTGCTTCGGTTCCAGCATGGGACCGAGAACTCTCGGCCGAAGGAGGTCAGGATCCCAGATTGTCGAGACAGTGACCTTACGCCATGATCTGGATACAGAGACAGCTTCTCTCCCGACTCGCAACGCCTCATGTCTGCCCTTGCCCCTCCTGTTCACCACGTGTCTCATCGTCTACCATCAAAGCCTTGAGATGGTCCGCCCTCACTCCCATCCTTCTCTTCCCATTTCCTGCGTGCCGAGGAAGGAATGTTGAACACCCAAAGCCTGTCCACCATGATCACGCCCATCACATCTTCCATTTCCTTTCTGACTCCATTTGCGTCACAGCCATCTTGTTCTATCGCGGCGGCCCGCCCTCATTGACAAAGCCTCGTGGAAATAATTCACACCATACGCAGCGCCTTCTTGTCGAAGGCAACCTCCGCTGCGCTCTCCACGGCCTCTAGCAGTAGGATTGGAGGTCATGTCTGGGCGGAGTGTTGAGGGACATGTGGATACGGGATTGGGCCTGGACTCGAAACCCGTCTCAAGTACTGATGCCGCCAAGGTAAGCCTCGTTTTTTCCTCTATTGTACTTATGTCTTGCTCGGCTGGCCCCTTTCGATGAGGTACCCAGGCAAAGTCCCACCTCTGGTTCTCTTGACGGCGGACCTCACTGGTAGGTATAGAGGAATCCCTCCGAATACATTGAAGGATGGGAGGGATGTACGGACAGAGAGAAAGGTCGGACATGTATTCATATGGCTCACCGGTCGCAGACGAACTAGAGTAAGGAATCATCGCTGGGTTGTCCAGCGACATGAAATGAGAGCCGTGTACTGTCAATGGTACCAAAACTATGGACATTGGGCGCCAAAGAAGAGGCGAAGCAGACCATGAGGAAGAGAAAAATGGAATTAATAGATGCTTTCAAGCCTCCGAGATATGGCCCTTGCACCGATCGAAGCATTGCACACTCACAGATACCGAAGGATCACTGTTTCAGCTCTATGCTGTACGCAGTTCCTGAAGATTTGACTGAATCAAATAATGGGATCAAACAGACCCACAGATGGAAGACACTGCGTTGATACTGTCCATCTAGTTTTTTCCCTTCTAAACATCCGGATAACCTGCACGTACACGATTCGTCTCATGCGACGAAGCATCTATGCATAGATTCTATAATGGTCATTTCGGCCGCGTTCCGAAGCACCATACTCCACCCGGGATAGGGATGATAGACGGAGGGGGCACAGGCACGGACACGATGGAATGTATAGATTGTACATAGTGGATTGTCTATATATCTGACGGCACGGTGGGATAAGCATGTTGGATGGCGCTGAAAACTAACGTGTGCGAGAGTAAGGAAGAGCGACAGGGTCTACTCACCCATCTACTCCAATCCAACCATTTTCCTACCACTTGTGCCGAGTTGTCGCATCCACAACCCAGAGCTGTGTGGCACGAACAATCTCCACCATAGCCCATGCACCTGACCCGGCAACCCTGAAATGCGGTGGTAAATTCGCCAGCATACACGCCGACCTCGGAAGCTTTGTCACTGGCAGCCCTCCTGGCCGAGGGGACTCAGACGGATCGATGAACGACGGCTGCGCAGTGTAATTCCACTTGACCCAAGTGTGAATGGAGCTGGAAGCGATTGTGAGGGGAGAAGATTATCCACAGACGAGGCGGAGTGCGAAAGGTCTAAATCGGAGTGTGAATACGTCGGCGTAACATCGACAGGCATGGCGTCGACAGTCAAATCTCGTGATGACCCGGAGCATGATTTTTATTTGATCCCAAGGTGAGTAGCGCTTTACCAGTCTTGCGTCGTGTCTGACGATCAGGGTTAATGGCAGTCGACGGTTTTAGGTATCCCTCAAAAGAGCCCCATTGGTTACATCGGAGTTCAGGACCAGTTTTGTGTACCCTGATTGGTGGAGGGTTTTTTTAATCTCTTCCTTTCTCGCATTGGGCGTCCCTCCCAGCTACAGATAAGTATACCCTCTTTCGTGCGCAAGGCTAGACGCATCATCTTCAGCACTATGATACAGCATAATCTCCAGTAATGTGTTTGAAATTCGCTTTGTGATTCCCAACAGGTGCCGTATCTGCTACGTTTAGATCAACTTGTTCTTATTTCCTTCATCCCAGCGGTCCGGAGGGATCTCTCTTTGCCCTGACCCACTTATATGAGAAGGAAATATCCCACACCCCACTCTGAGGAACCAGGATCGAATACCGATCGATTTCCAAGCCATCTCAAGAGGGAGCTGCTAAGCCCGATTGTAGCCTAACTCCAGAAATTTAAGGTATGTACATCAAATGAAACATATCCAAGCAATTAACGTGGTTCGTCCTAAGCCCCGACAAATCGTCATGCCTACAGCACACTTATATCGTTCACTGAATTGTTAGTCAAGCCAATCGGCGTGTCATTCGGCACATTTCGGTTTGCTGTATACATGTACCAGCTGGACTGACCCAGAGCAGCCACTAGAACTCCCAACGATCCAAAATACTTGACACGTGGTGTTAGCGTTCGATATCATTGTTAATCACATACCCCACCAGTGCGATCCACCAGGAAGCGAACATAGAAACGAGAGCGGACATGAAGCGGCGGTGTGGGGGCGTCTTCGTTGCTACACGTGGCACAGAGAACAGAAGTTGTCGTGTACACTCACGACACAGCGCGATTGCAGCCAAAGGATCGACTCGTGGTTTTCCTTTGGTATCATGATTGGATCCTATCACCGCCGGTCGCAAGTAAGGGGGCACCAGACCGGGTCTATGCACCGCATTTCTGCCATCCGTTCATCTCGAGGTGCTATTCTACAATTCAAGTGGCTCATTCCCTTTACCAGCGCTCCTTTCATGCCCGCACTCAGCCCGAGGGATCTATGAACGACATTACAGCATATCCATATCTTGGCTGCCTAATCCTGCCCGTAAATTCGGGGCAATGGCCTTGTAACCAAGAATGTGGCAATGACGAGATCACCAGTGCCTCTCCACCACTAGCAGAGCACAGTGCTCCCCTCATATACGGCCATCTCATCTTGATGCGGAAGAGCACGGTTGCTTTTGCCAACTGTAATCTAATCTGAACCGTGATCATCAAGCTGTACGTCGTGACGATAAGTGAGCCAACATTTGATAATAAAAGGAATGTCGCAAGCTGTGGATAGGCTTGCGCACCTCTCGGTCAAGTCCGACAGCCAGATGGATACCGGAACCAGAACATAAGGCGGCAGTCCGAGTTGGGAGTCTGAAGCGACTACTTCCATTCTAATATGGATCCAACAACTCGGCCCAGTCAGGATGTCAGATTATCGTGGCAATACTAACCTCACGCCAAGCTCCGCCCAGAGCAACGTCTTCTCTCATAAATGGAAACATACTTCCTTATCCCGTACCTCCTGTGCAACCTGTGCTTCATCGCCAAACCATCAAAACCTCGAGCAGCACCGGTGACCACTCTCGCGTCTCTCTTCACCTGTAAAGGAACAAATGCCTGAACCCCACGGTGTCGGGACATCATGATTAATTCATAAAATCATACACCCCCTTCTCTGACCAGTGCACATCACGACTGCCCTCTTCTACCAAAGACGGCGCGATTGATTGCACATTGACAAAGCCTCGTGGAAATAACTCGTACCGTGCGTCCCATCTCGTTCAAGTCGACACCGACCATGCTCTCCATTCCCTCCAGCGGTATGGTCGGGGAATGGGTGGGACGGAGAGTTAAATGAGATGTGGATACAGGATAGGGTCTGAACGTTG